>PYDT01000051.1:0-136326 GCA_004837865.1 Musa balbisiana
TACCCCCATGTCACGGATGTCATCAATGGACTCAAAGCTCTTGGTAAAGATTTTTCTAACTTTGAACTAGTAACTAAAATTTTAAGATCCCTTCCAAAGAGTTGGATCCAAAAGGTACGACCATTCAAGAGGCCAAGGACCTTAAAACATTTCCTCTCGAAGAACTTATTGGGTCTCTAATGACCTACGAAATGACGTGCCATGCTCATGAAGAGCTTGAAAACCCCCTTCCAAAGAACAAGAAGGATATGACACTTACAACACAAGAAGACCACTTGAAAGGAATATCAAGTGATGAGGACAGTGACAATGACATTATACTTTTAACTCAAATTTTAAAAAATTTATAAGACAGAACAAATTTAAAAATAACACAAAAAATAAAGTTGAACAAAAAAAGGGCCAAGTAATATACTACGGATGCAAGAAGCCGGGGGCACTTCAAAAATGAATGCCAACAAGAAGCAACCAAAGAAGAAGAAAGCTTTAAAAGCAACTTGGGACGATTCAAGTGATTCCAAGAATGAAGAAGCTAGCAACAAAGAGGAAGCAAACTTCGCACTAATGGCTTTAGGAGAAGAGGTATGTGATTTAATTAATGAAGATTTATCTTTCGATGAACTTTCTATCACTTTTCACGAATTATTTGATGAGTGTAGAACTATTAGTAAGAAGTTCAATCTATTAAAGAAAGTGTATGTCTTACTACAAAATAAGCTTAATAAAAATAAAAATTTGCTACTTAAATAGACCTTAAACAAGTTTAAGGTCGGTAGCAAGGGCTTGGACATGATCCTTGCAAAAAAGGGTCATGTCGCAAATAGAAGTGGAATTAGTTTTGTGAGAGGATCTCACCAAAATCCTACCACTTTCATTAAAGGACCCACATTACATGTTTCACCTCACTTGAAATGCAACATTTGTTGTAAATCCGAACATATTGCTTACAAATGTCCATTTAGGAAAATTAGTCCACATAAGTTGATATGGGTTCCTAAAGGAACTATAAATAGTTCGATAATGAATAACAAAATTGGTAGATCAATTTTTGAGGCACCCAAAATCAAATGGTTACCTAAAAACCATCCTATTGTAGACAAACCCATAAGCTAAGAGCAAGAGATGGTATCTTGATAGTGAATGCTCAAGACACATGATTGGATATCCATCTCATTTCTCTATGCTCACTAGCAAAGAAGAAGGGTACGTCACCTTCAGAGACAACAACAAAGGCAAAATCATTGGCAAGGGAACCATAGGTAACAAATTAAGTTTTTCAATTGATGATGTGTTGCAAGTTGATGGATTAAAACATAATCTCTTAAGTATTAGTCAATTATGCGATAAAGGTTACATCATTAGATTTGAATCTAATATGTGCATTATTAAAAAACCAAACAATAACATATCGATGATTGCTTTAAAATAAAATAATATCTACACCATCAACCTTGATGAACTGAGTAATGAAATCTACTTCTCCGCTTTAAATGATGATGCTTGGCTTTGGCATAGGAGATTAGGCCATGTAAGTATAAAACTAATATCTAAGATTTCATCTAGAGAGTTAGTATGAGGGATTCCCAATATGAAGTTGTTAGGATCGGAGCGGCACTAAGAGGGGGGGTAAATTAGTGCAGCGGATTAAAACTAGTAGGTTTGAAACTGATTTCGTAAAATGCGAGGAGATTTCATTCGATAGTAACTAGAGTAAAGTGAAAAACAAAAACTTGCTTCTATGTAGATAATGATTGCCGAAAAATAACAACTCACACATTCAAGGAACACGCAGATTTAAAGTGGTTCGGTCAAAATGACCTACATCCACTTGCGAAGCCTTCTTCGATGAGGCCCCCAACTTCCACTAGCAAATCACTTTGAAGGGGAAGGACAAATACCCCTCTTACAACCTTTATAAGTGGTTCACACTCTTACAAAATTTCAGCAAGAAAGAAAGGGAGGTGAACACTCAAGCAATTTGAAAGCAAGACTTGCTAAGGCTTTGCTAAGACCTTTTTTTTTTTACTCTATTACTTCTCAAAAATTGTTATCTCTACTGAGAATTGAGGGGTATTTATAGGCCTCAAGAAGATTCAAATTTGGGCTCCAAAATTTGAATTCTCTTCGGTTCCCGAAGCTAGCGGTGCCACCGCCTATCAGTGGCGGTGGCTCCGCTTGTCAGTTCTGACATTGACAGTGTACTGGACGGTGCCACCGCCTAGCTCTTCGGGTGCTGGGTGGTGCCACCGCCTAGTTCGGGTGCTGGGCGGGCCACCGCCCAGTATGGCGGTTCCATCGCCTGACCTTACTGGTCACTGGTTGGGCTTTAAGTCTGGCCCAAATCAGGTTTCATTTTGGGCCCAATTGGCCCCTAATCAAGATATAGGATTATTTCTTAATCCTAACCTTAATTACATGCAAACTACGTAACTAAAAACATAATCTTAAGCAAGTTTTTAATCGGCGAACTTCAAGTCTTGTTCCGATGAGCTTTCCAGCGATCTTCTGGCGGACTTCCGATATGCCCTTGGATTTCTTCCGACGGACTCCTAGCTGGCTCCCGATCTTGTGGCGAAATCAGTGAGTAGCCAAGCCTTCTCGGTGATCTCTGTGAACCTCCGATGATCTCTTTAGCGGACTTCCAAAAACTCCGACAAGTCCCCGATTTCTTCTCGATTGGTTCTGGCACCATCTCCGACAAATCTTCGGACTCTCAAACACCCATCGAACTTGATTCCGGTAGACTCGCTTTATATTTTCAAGCTTTCGTAGTTAATTCTACATACTTATCTCAACATATGGATTAGGTAAAACATGACAGTTGACTTTATCATCAAAATCCGAGATTCAACAATCTCCCCCTTTTTGATGATGACAATCAATTGATAACGGAGTTAACCTTAACTCCCCCTATCTATATGCCATACTTGAGATAAGTCATTCTTGAATTCAAAGCCTTTGAATTCAAGATACATATTGATAAGTTAAACCTTATCAATACTCCCATCATGATTCCTATCATGATGTATCTTTCTGAAAATGATGTCAAGACTTGACAACCATTTTCAAGTTTTATATTTCAAACGTGAATGATAGTGATCATAGCAAGATATCAACATATAAAATTATGATTTAAGCTTTTGATATCTTAACATAATGCAAACATCTCATAGTGAAAATATGGCAATTATAGCATAGTAATTATCAATTTACCATATTGCTCCCCCTTTGTCATCAACAAAAAGGAGAGTGACTTTAAGCATGTAATTTGTGATTATTAAAGCAAAGGAATTCAGCATTACTATGGAATTTAGTTAAAAAAAATATTAATCTAGAATTTAAAATTTTATCTTTCATTCAAAATACATCGCAAAAGAAGGTTCAACATTCATTTAAGGAAAGAAGATGACAAAGATTGCATGTCAAGATAAAAGATATGTCGATTAATCTTAGGAGGAAATGCATAGTGCCGATACAGGACATCTATTTTTTGATTCATTTGCCGTAGTGCTTGCAAAATTTCAAATTGCTGAGTTTGAATCTTCTCTTGCTGTGTTTTGAGTTGGTCTTGTTATGATTTGATTTGATACAATTATGCCAAAATGAGTTCTTCAGAGGATGAAGCGAGAGCTGAAGGTGCTGCGCCAAAGGTGTTGAATCTCGGATTTTGATGATGAAGTCAATTGTCATTTGTTATCTAATCCATATGTTGAGATAAGTGTGCAGGATTAACTATGATGAAAGTAAGGCATGCAGCAGGAGTTGCACCGAAGTCAAGACTATGATCATGTTGGGGGTTCGAGAGTTCGACAGAAGTCTAGACGGTCATCGGAGGTTCTGTGGGAACAAATCCGAGAAGTCCAGGAGCTTGCCAAAGAAGCTCATCGGAACTCGCCAAGTGGATCGTCGCAAGTCCAGGAGTTTGCCGGAAGTCCGCCGGAGCATCACCGAGGGTTCGTCGGATGATCGCCGGAAGTTCGCCGGAAGCTCGACGGAAGAAGCGATTGACGCACCGGAGCAAGTTGCAGTAAATGTCTTGAAAAATATCATAGTTAGCATGATGATTAAGTTAGAAATGGGAGGTGATCCCATTAACTTAATCTTGGGGCAATTGGGCCCTTGACAGACCCAAATTGGGCCGAATGGATCAGCCCATTCGGACCCAGATTCCCTGGCCGGCGGTGGCACCGCCTGGGTCGACGGTGGCACCTCCTGGGTTGGCGGTGGCACCGCCCAGCAACTGAGTCTCCGAGTGAGATTGGGCGGTAGCACCACCCCTGTCAGGCGGTGGCACCGCATGGGCTCAGTCTCCGAGTGAGACTGGGCGGTAGTACTGCCCCTGTCAGGCGGTGGTACCGCCCGAGCTTAGTCTCCGAGCTCTGTCAGGCGGTAGTACCACCCATTTATGGCGGTAATACCGCCAGGACCCCGAAAACATGGGAAATGACATTTTTGAGCTCCAAATTCAAATCAGTTTAGGGCCTATATAAACCCCACCCTTTCATGAATAAAAGGGCACCAAAACTTAGCATTTATTCTGAGATTTTGAGAGATTAAAAGTGTTGTAAAAGGCTAGAAGTTCTTCTCCCTCTTTTCTTCGAAGTTTTGATCATTCAAGAGAGGAGTGAAAAATCTGTAAGGGTTGTCTCCTAAGCCCGTCAAAAGGAGTGAAACTGTAAAAGGGTGGTTGGCCTTCGCCTATTGAAGGAAGGCCTCTAGTGGACGTCGGTGACCTCATCGGAGGAGGAAGCCAAAAATGGATGTAGGTCAAGATTGACCGAACCACTCTAAATCTCAGTTTGCATTTATATTTGTTCTCTATCTTAACTGCAACTACTTCCATAGATTTACTTTAACTGCACTTTGCTTGATCTTAAGTTAAAGTAATTTCCGAATCGACTTTCATACCGAAATCGTTCTTATCGTACGAATGTCGTTTTAAATCGTCGAAAGTTTTCCGCTGCACTAATTCACCCCCCCCCCTCTTAGTGCTCTTGATCCTAATAATTGGTATCAGAGTGGGGTTAACTCTCAATTGGATTAAAACCCAAGAGAGATGGCATACGTCGGAAATCAAGAGGGCCACTCTATTACACGTCCACCCATGTTCAATGGGACGGACTACACCTATTGGAAGACCCGAATGAGGATCTTCCTTATTTCAATGGATTTTAAACTTTGGAATCTTGTCGAAAATGGATTTTTGAAGTCTTCTCTTCCAATGATCGATTGGAATGAATTGGAGAAGAAGACTTTCGCTCTTAATGCAAAGGCTATGAATGCTTTATTTTATGTGCTTGATAAAAATGAGTTCAATCATGTTTCAGTTTGTGAAACCACATTTGATATTTGGCACACACTCGAAGTGACTCACGAAAGCACAAGTAGAGTGAAAGAGTCAAAAATCAATCTTTTGATACATTCTTTTGAACTTTTCCGAATGAAACCAAGCGAGACTATTGGTGATATGTACACCCGTTTCACGGATGTCGTCAATGGTCTAAAAGGACTCAGCAAAAGTTTTTCGGATTATGAGCTCGTAAATAAGATTCTAAGATCCCTTCCTAAGAGTTGGGACCCTAAAGTCACTATTATTCAAGAGGCTAAAGATCTAAATAACTTCTCTCTTGAAGAATTAATCGGGTCATTAATGACTTACGAAATGACTTGCAAAGCTCATGAAGAGCAAGAAGACATCCTTCCAAAGAACAAGAAGGATATGACACTTAGAACTTTCGAAGACCACTTGAGAGAAAACTCAAGTGATGAAGACTGTGACGATGACTTGGCACTTCTAACAAGGAAATTCAAAAAATTCATTAAAAGAAACAAGTTTAAAAATGACTCAAAAAATAAATTTGAACCCAAAAAGGACCAAGTTATTTGCTATGAATGCAAGAAGCTGGGACACTACAAAAGTGATTGTCCCCAAGCCAAGAAGAAAACACCAAAGAAGAAGGCGCTCAAAGCAACGTGGGATGACTCAAGTGCGTCCGAAGAAGAGGAGTCCAACACCGAGCAAGTTACTCATTACGCCCTAATGGCCATCAGAGATGAGGTAACAAATTTAATTGATGCAGATTTATCATTTGATGAATTACTAAATACCTTCCATGACTTATTTGATGAATGCAAAACTATTAGTAGAAAATACAAATTGTTAAAAAAGGAGCATGATAGTCTTACTTGTAAGTTCGATAAATTAGAAATTGAATATCATGATAGTTTAGCTCCATGTAAAAAATGTCATGATCTAGAAACTCTCCAAAAGGAGAACTTGCTACTTAAGGACACCTTGAAGAAATTCGAGGTTGGTAGCAAGTCTTTGAATATGATCCTTACAAATAAGAGTCAGGTTCCTAAAAGAAGTGGAATCGGATTTGTGAGAAGTCCTCACCAAAATCCAACCACCTTCATTAAAGGCCCTATCTTACATGTTCGGCACCAAAGCAAATGCAACTTTTGTTGCAAACATGGACATAGAACTTATCATTGTCCACTCAAGAAAGTTAGTCCAAACAAATTGATTTGGGTTCCTAAAGGAACCATGATAAATTCTATGCAACATGATAAACAATTTATATCAGTGTATGAGGCACCCAAAGTAAATGGGTACCTAAAAATCATCCTTTCTTGTAGAAACATACATCATCACAAGCTAGGAGCAAGAGATGGTACCTTGATAGTGGATGCTTAAGGCATATGACCGGAGATCCATCCCAATTCTCTAAACTCACTAGCATAGACGAAGGCTATATCACCTTCGGAGGCAACAACAAGGGAAAAATCATTGGCAAAGGAACCATAGGTAACAAATCCAACTTCTTTATTGAAGATGTTTTGTTAGTTGATGGTTTAAAACATAACCTCTTGAGCATTAGTCAATTGTGTGATAAAGGATATATTGTCAAATTCGAATCTAATGCTTGCATCATTGAAAAACCACACAAAAACACATCTATGATTGCATTAAAACAAAATAACGTATACACCATTGACATCAATAATCTTTGCAATGAAATGTATTTTTCGGTTTTGAATGAGGATGCTTGGCTTTGGCATAGGAGATTAGGTCATGCTAGCATGAAACTAATCACTCAAATATCATCCAAAGAGCTTGTAAGAGGAATTCCTCATATCAAATTCATCAAAGATAATGTGTATGATGCTTGTCAATTAGGAAAACAAATTAAGGGTAGTTTGAAATCTAAAAATCAAATAAGCACCTCTAGGCCTTTACAATTGATCCATATGGACTTGTTTGGACCTATCTCTACATCAAGTCTAGGAGGTAGCAAATACGCTTTCGTCATTGTAGATGACTATAGTAGATACACATGGACTTATTTCTTAAAACACAAAAATTAATGCTTTAGATATTTTATCAAGTTTTGCAAACTTGTCCAAAATGAAAAGGATTCTATGATTTCGTCAATTAGAAGTGATAATGGTGGTGAATTTCAAAACTGTGATTTTCAAGAATTTTGTGAATTTAATGGATACAATCATAACTTCTCTACTCTAAGAAATCCTCAACAAAATGGAGTAGTAGAAAGAAAAAATAGAAATTTACAAGAAATGGCAAGAACCATGTTGAATGAACATAGCCTACCCAAATATTTTTGGGCCGAAGCCATAAACACTGCATGCTATATTTTGAATAGAGTTCTAGTAAGACCCTTACTCACCAAAACTTCCTATAAGTTGTGGAACAACAAAAACCCAATGTTTCATATTTTAAAGTTTTTGGGTGTAAATATTTTATCTTGAATGAAAAAGATGCCTTAGGAAAATTTGATGCTAAATCTGATAAAGGAATTTTCCTTGGTTATTCTTCGGTTTCTAAAACTTTTCGTATCTTCAATAAAAGAACTTTAATTATAGAAGAATCCATTCATGTTGTTTTCAATGAGATTTCCGAAATCAAGAAAAATGATCTTGATAATGATGTTAATTTTGATTCTTTGAATTTAAATGAAACCCCTTCTCCAACTAGCAACTTGGATGCATCCACTTCCGAAACATCCTTACCCAAGGATTGGAAATATGTAGATGCTCATCCTAAGGAGCTAATTCTAGGAGACATATCTAAGGGGGTTCAAACATGTTCTTCTCTTAAAGAATTTTGTGCCAACGCCGCTTTTCTCTCCCAAATTGAACCTAAATGTATTGACGAAGCCATGAAGATGATTCATGGATTATCGCAATGCAAGATGAGTAAATCAATTTGAGAGAAATGAGGTGTGGAAGCTTGTTCCTAGGCCAAATGACCATTTAGTTATTGGTACTAAATGGGTTTTTAGAAACAAGCAAGATGAATATGGTATTGTGGTTAGAAACAAGGCTAGATTCGTAGCCAAAGGTTTCAACCAAGAAGAAGGTATCGATTATGAAGAAACCTTCGCTCCTGTGGCTAGATTAGAAGCCATAAGGATGCTCCTTGCCTATGCTAGTAATAATAATTTTAAGTTATTTCAAATGGATGTTAAAAGCGCTTTTCTTAATGGCTTTATTTCCGAAGAAGTTTATGTTGAACAACCTCCCGGATTTGAAAATAATAGCCTCACTAATCATGTGTTTAAATTAACTAAAGCTCTCTATGGTTTAAAACAAGCCCCAAGGGCTTGGTATGAGAGACTTAGTTCTTTTCTTATTAAAAATAATTTCACAAAAGGTAAGGTTGATACTACATTGTTTATCAAAAACTTTAAAAATAATTTTCTCATTGTTCAGATTTATGTTGATGATATTATCTTTGGTTCTACAAACAAATCTCTTTGTGAATCTTTTGCTAAAACCATGAGTCTAGAATTTGAAATGAGTTTGATGGGAGAATTAACCTTTTTCTTAGGCTTACAAATTAAGCAACTAAGAAATGACATCTTTATTAGTCAAACTAAATATGCTTTAGATTTGCTAAAGAGATTTAATATGGAAAGCTCAAAGCTATTAACACTCCTATGAGCACATCCACTAAGTTAGAAGTTGATGAAAGTGGAGAAAGCTTCGATCAAAAAACTTATAGGGGTATGATAGGAAGTTTACTTTACCTCACTGCAACTAGACCAGATATCATGTTCAGTGTAGGACTTTGTGCTAGGTTTCAATCGAACCCTAAGATATCTCATCTCAAAGCGGTTAAAAGAATACTTAGATATCTTAAAGGTACCACAAATCTAGGATTATGGTATCCAAAAACCGAGAAGTTTGAGTTAATTGCTTATGCTAATGCAGATTTTGCTGGATGTAGATTAGATAGAAAAAGTACATCAGGAACATGTCAATTTTTGGGACATGCTCTTGTTTCCTGGTCATCTAAGAAACAAAACTCGGTTGCACTATCAATAACCGAAGCTGAGTATATTGCAGCTAGTGCATGCTGTGCGCAAGTTGTGTGGATGAAAAACACCTTAGAAGATTATAAAGTTCATCTTAAAAATATTTCCATTAAATGTGATAACACAAGTGCTATATGTTTAACAAGGAATCCCATTCAACACTCAAGAACAAAACATATTGATATTAGACATCACTTTATACGAGATCATGTCACTAATCATGATATAGTTATAGAGTTCATTGATACTAAACATCAACTAGCTGATATTTTTATAAAGCCTTTAAGTGAAGAACAATTTAATTTCATTAGAACAGAATTAGGAATATTAATGTGTCCAAATGCTTGAACTCATTAAATTTATTTTTCGGACTTTCTTGATTCAATAATCAAATCACTTAATTGCTATGATGATTTTACATGATTACATGCCTTAATAATATGTTGGAAATTATGTGTTTTAGATATAAAAATTTTCATGATAATAAGCATGTTTTATCTTCATGATTGTATTGGAAAATCTATAGCAAAACCTTGTCCGAATGCATGAAAGTGTTAAATTTTATTTTCGGATTTTCTTGATACCTTATTCTCTTCCAAACTTAATGTAGCTCTCATAAGGATATGTCATATCGAGTTTGATTCATATAATTGATTTTTGACATATGAAATCAATTAGCAAATGCATCTTTCATAGGCTTATAATGTGAAAAATATTTTCGAGAAATGGATTTGATAAAATGATTCCTTCTTATAATTTCCTTCTTGAAAAAGAAAGATTTTTTACTTGCAAGGATATTGATTCATATACATATCTTGATCCTTGTAAAAATGAAGTGTGATTTAATCTTTCCTTGAGATGTTTGTATAATTGGTATCCTATCACTCATTGTTGAAAAATGACATGAACCTAGTTATGACATGAATTGATGATTGGTATCCTATCACTCATTGTTGAAAAATTACCGCACTTGTGTTTAAAATTTGCTTATATCATTTTCCTTTTTGTTGATGACAAAGGGGGAGAAATATATGAATTGATGCTATGAGTGCCATATTTGAATTTGAATTATGTTAAAAAAGCTTGCATCGAAATATATGGTAAATTGATGATAGAAATGCTATGATTGCTAAACACTTGAAATAGTTGCATTATGATAAGATATCAAGAACTTGCATCGTAATTTTACATATTGATATCTTACCATATGATGAATTGCTACCATTACTATCATTCACATTTGAAATGTAAAACTTGAAAATGGATGTCAAGCCTTGACATCATTTTCAGAGAGATACATCATGATAGGACTCATGATAGAAGTATTGATAAGGTTAAACAATCTTAACTTATCAATATGTCTCTTGAATTCAAAGGCTTTGAATTCAAGAATGACTTATCTTGAGTATGGCATATAGATAGGGGGAGTTAAAGTTAACTTCGTTATCAATTGATTGTCATTATCAAAAAAGGGGAGATTGTTGAATCTCGGATTTTGATGATGAAGTCAATTGTCATTTGTTATCTAATCCATATGTTGAGATAAGTGTGCAGGATTAACTACGATGAAAGTAAGACATGTAGCAGGAGTTGCACCGAAGTCAAGACTATGATCACGTTGGGGGTTCGAGAGTTCGACGGAAGTCCGGACGGTCATCGGAGGTTCTACGGGAACAAATCCGAGAAGTCCAGGAGCTTGCCAAAGAAGCTCATCGGAACTCGCCAAGTGGATCGTCGCAAGTCCAGGAGTTTGACGGAAGTCCGCCGGAGCATCGCCGAGGGTTCGTCGGATGATCGCCGGAAGTTCGCCGTAAGCTCGACGGAACAAGCGATTGGCGCACCGGAGCAAGTTGCAGTAAATGTCTTGAAAAATATCATAGTTAGCATGATGATTAAGTTAGAAATGGGAGGTGATCCCATTAACTTAATCTTGGGGCAATTGGGCCCTTGACAGACCCAAATTGGGCCGAATGGATCAGGCCATTCGGACCCAGATTCCCTGGCCGGCGATCGCACCGCCTGGGTCGGCGGTGGCACCGCCTAACAGCTGAGTCTCCGAGTGAGACTGGGCAGTAGCACCGCCCCTATCAGGCAGTGGCACCGCCGCTGTCAGGCGGTGGCATCGCCCTTGTCAAGCGGTGGCACCGCCTGTGCTCAATCTCCGAGTGAGATTGGGCGGTAGTACCGCCCCTGTCAGGCGGTGGTACCGCCCGAGCTCGGTCTCCGAGCTCTGTCAGGCGGTGGTACCGCCCGAGCTCGATCTCCGAGCTCTGTTAGGCGGTAGTACCGCCATGTCACGGACTTAGCTAGTTTTGCCTAAGTCGTGCGGCACCCTTGCATGTCCGTCCGCAAAGGTCAGCCTCCCCGAAACCTCCCATGGTCCCTTAGGACCTACAAAAGAGAAAACGGGTTAGAGAAAACGCCTCACTCAGGATCCACAAGCAATCACCTCCGGAAACACTTCTTAGCCAATGCAAAATACAAACAAACTTTTACAAGCTCTGAACAGTTGCACAACAAAGGGGTAAAATGGTCCACTACAGACCGAAACTAAAATGGGACTATTATGCCTTCGGTCGTCCCTCAACATGCTGTTCAAAGCATGAACATACCAAGACACGGACATACATAAGCATTACATCAAACATTCTATTTTGATGTTTGTCCGTGACATTCTCCCCCACTTATTCCTTCGACGTCCTCGTCGAAGCCTTTGCCGACACTGCAACTCCTCGCCTTTACTGAGTCTTCAATCTTCTATGCCAGCTGCAATGTGCCTCTTGGCTCCCAACTGCTCTCCGCTGCTGTTTTTTGAGTAGTCGAACCTTTGATTCGCCATATTGCTTCAACTCGCCAATGACTCTGACTTTAGTGTGGGGTTGGATGAGTTGTGTTGATCCCTGTTGGTTCCTGCGGATCATCCAGATGAAGGAAAAGACCATCCTTACTATGCGCCAGTCTCTCAAATGCCTCATGATGCTTGAACTGGGTGGATGCTTGTTGGAGCTTTAACGAGCATCGCCTCGCAAACTTCTGAAGTTTTGGGTCCTTCCTCCACAAAATTTGTTCATCGACTCTTCTTTCACTTAGTTGTCATTTCCAAATAGATTCACATCACTTCCGCTTTCGATTGGTATTCTGTTGGGAAATGAAGCGGATAATCTACTCTCAGTAGCACTGATCACCATTGGTGAGGATTTGACAACTATTGTCTTCTAATATCTTCGAAGGGCCTTTGAACCTGTGTAGAGCTCCTCTACTGGATAGATAAGAGAATTGGGGTACTCGGTTTCGCCCATTCTCTTAAGAGTTGAGAAGGCAATGGTTACTTGACTTCGCCCACCTCCTCAAGGGTTGTACTCCATGTATTGAGCTGGTTACTGGCCTTCGCCTACTCTTTGCTCACACTTCTGAAGCACTCGAAGTGTTTGCACTCCTTGCATTGAGTTAGCTACTATGATTCACCTTCTCAATACCATCGAACTTCTGGAATGCAGGAAGTTTTTACCCCAACTTGGAGCAAGTCTCTAATAGTTTTGGTCACCTCTGGGATTGTACCGTCTTCTCCATCAACCCTACCGTCTACTCCACTGAGTAGCAAAGGTACAGTACCATGTACTGCCTGCTTCGTTCCTTGGTCATGCACTCTTGCATGACCTGAAGTCCTTCACTTTCAGTTATCTTGATGAGAAGCTCATTGACACTGGTCTTATGAAGTTCCTTGGCCTCTGCCCTTCAGCCTTGTCTTGGTACTTAGAGTTTGCCTCCACATTCTCCACCTTCTCGGCCCCATTCATGACCAAACGCTCTCCCTTCATGAGAGCAAGGGATCGATGACTCCACGGAAGTCCCACCTCTGTGGTACCATGGCGCTGCCATGCCCATGGCTCTACTATCCGTCGCCTCACATCTGTATCCCTTTCTTCACGATCGGTAGATATGCTTCTGTGACACTCCTCTGAGTCCACCTCCATTCTAGCCGATGCTTGATTTTGGGTAGCTAAGTCCCTCTAGACTCATCGTTGCTTCCTCGCCCCTTTCAACCCCTCCCCTGCTTCAACACCTTTGTGTTCTCCAAGTAGATTCCTTTGGTCAATGGAAAGACAGACTGCAACTCCCATGCATGGCCTCTGCCATCACGTTATAGGATTTGCACCGATTCTGTTCTCCTTAGCTTCCTTGGTAGCAACGTTCGCTTACTCGACCTTGTCCTCTGACTTGCTGGGCTCCCTTAAGCGAATATGGGCTCTGGAGTAGTCCAACTCTCCAGCTTGCTTCGATCATACCTCTGCATGATCAAGTCCCTCTCATGGGACTCACTGGCACTTGCATTCGAACTTTTTCCTTGGTGGAACACAGCCCCCATATGCTGATGGCCAAGGCTTCTATCCGATGCAAGATTCGATGCACGCACGGAAGACCCACCTCTGTGGTACCATGGCCTTCACTCCTTGAATCCATAGCCCTTCTTGCCGTCGTGTTGTTCACCGAAGTGGAGCTGCCAGTAGCTCCTGATCATACCTCCGTATGATAAAATCCCTCACGGGACCTTACCCATGTGTATCGCATTGCCACGAACTGTTCCACCATGATCCGCTACACCCTGTCGCCTCCTGGTGACATCTCCATTGCCTTCTGATCCTTGTGGAATGAACTCGAATTGTGGTCCCTCCATTTGTGGTCTCTGCCACCACATTGCAGGGCCTCCTCCAACTTCGATTTTGTTCGCTCCTTTGGCAATCGACCTTCGTCCACCCGCTCTCGGGTCACACCTAGACGAAGTATCGCTCTAGGACAGTCCATCGCCTAGTTCCCGAAGTCCACCGACTTCGCTGGAATTGGTGCACTATTGTCTGGATCCTGGGTCTCTGCCCCTACCAGTACAATCTCCGCTACGCACCGCTCCCCTCATGGCAACTTGAATGGCAAAACTGTGGCATATTCTTCAAGAGTACCCGCCTCTGCGTCCTCTTGCCCCGTGCCAAGGCTTTCTGAACCCAACTTCGCCTCTGCAAGCTGAGTCGCCTCAGTTCCTCCATCAAATGCTTCTTCGAGATAAAGTGTATGTGCCCCGAAGCTCCCTTCGTCTTTGGCACCATACAATACGAGTCCGCTCCATCAGCATTAAAGACCCATGGAACGACATAATCCTTCTCTTGCCTCTACAAGAGTTCATGTCCTTGACCTCTGTCCAAGGAAAGCTCTGCGCCTCCGCTCCATAGACAACAGCTTTCTTCCATTATGTACAAATTCTCAATCGAAAATAGAGATATTTTTTTATTTCTATAAATAACGAATCAAAATTGTTTCGTAATAATCAAATAATTAAGTTTCTATTTTAACATGGAACGAAAAGACATATATAGGATGGGTAAGAGTCCGTTCCCTTGGCTTGATGCTATGCCTGAAACTAGGAGATTAAAAAGTCCACCAATCCCAATGCTCCATAATTAATCCAATCCTATGCTCCAACAACAACAATATAAGTATTGGAGGGTTGTTTAGTCTTTCGATCTTATCTTTATATATAGGTAGATCTGTAATCTGTACATATAAAAGATATATGCAAATACATAGTATAAGAATGCTCATTCTTTTTTTTTATTCTGCATCGGCCCAACTTTTTTTTAGGAAAGATTTGGGCCGACTTTAATGGCCATCAATTAGAGAACAAACAGGAAACTGATTATCACACTTACTTTTCTCTTTATCTAGCTTATCTACTGGTTCCGAATTCGAATTNCTCCCCCCACTTGATCTCGCAATGCATCCACCAATGCATTCTCTCAAGCGAGATCATGTGACGACTCCTCGCCGCTTGCTTGATCCATTGAGATTTGTGGAGTTGTTGTTTTTGAGGTACTACTCCTCAACATGTGCGGTCTATTGCACGTAATTCTCTCTCTGGAGAGTCGGGACTTATCCCTCTTGGATATCTATCCCATTGGAGCAACATCACTCTTCATTTTGGAGACCACCATCCCCTTGGACTACTCCGATTTGCTAAATAAACTACGCATTGTTCTACCTCCTGCAAACATACTTGCTAGATTGAGACTTCACATCAATACAACCCCCGTTGCACCACACAAGGCCTAGCAACATGCTGAACTCGCTGCACACTTCAGCCTCCTACGAATATATCCTTCACATACCGAAGAGAAAGTTTCAATGCTCCATGACACCGAGTTTCGGTTGCCTCGGGATGGCCACGGACATTCCATCGTCCGCATACAAGCCCTTGCATGAGTACCGAATTCTTCGAGTTAGCAATTCCCCTCACATCTGTGAGCTTTTGCGCAACTCTTTTGGTCGCTGAACAACTCATTCCGCCTTGCATGGTCTCACCCTTTACCAAGCGCCTCGCTTGCCTTGAGCACCATCAAGTATAGTTGCCAACGTTGAGCCATAGCTCAAACTCAACCATCCCAACCTTTGTGCACTTTGCATTCTTCCCAGCTTGCTTGTCCTCATGGTGCCTCTCACGTGAAGGGTTGGCCATTCCTCTGAATGCCAATTTCAGATGCTCGCTCCTCTAAGCGACTCCATTTTCCCTACATTGCCATACCCGTTTTCCCCCAAAATGGTCACGTGTGCTGGCTGCCCTCAACGTAGCCTCGCTAGGTCCCTCACGTTTACATGCCAAGTGTTTCTATGAGTGCTTGTCCTGCTCTGATACCATCTATCACAGACTTAGATGGTTTTGCCTAAGTCGTGCGGTGCCCTTGTATGTACTTCCGCAAAGGTCAGCCTCCCCAAAACCTCCCATGGTCCCTTAGGACCTACAAAAGAGAAACGGGTTAGAGAAAGCACTTCACTCGGGATCCACAAGCAATCATCTCCGTAAACACTTCATAAACAATGCAAATTACAAGTAGACTTTACACGCTCAGAACAGTTGCACAATAAAGGAGCAAAATAGTCCACTACAGACCGAAAATCTCTCACAAGTGTCCACATGACACAACCTTTATTTACAAGCCTAAAATGGCCACCAAACTCAACTAAAATGGGACTATTAAGCCTTCGGCCGTCCCTCTACAGGCTGTGTAAAGCATGAACATACCAAAAGACATGGACATACATAAGCATTACATCAAACATCATGTTTAGAAGTTTCTCTGTGACAGAACGTCCGGACTTTCGACGAACTCTCAAACTCCCAACGTGACCTCAATTTCGACTCCGGGACTTTATTTTGCTTTATACCTTGCTATCGTAGTTAATCCTACACAAGTAAAGCATACGTCGATCTAGACAATTAATACTAAGCATTAATCATGTTGTCCGGTCATGTCATTGGTCCCTCGATGCTTTGTCCAATTCTTCGGCACATCGTCCTCTCTTGTGGCCTATTGCCTAATCGTCCAGTTGACTCCGCAACTCCGATATCCTTAGCGCAATATCCACTCTTCTTGGCTTGATGCCCGAACCTACGGCCTAAAGCCTTCTATTGATACGTTGATCGTTCCTCCGGCCCGACGTCCAATCTTCTGACATGTTTTGCTAGTTATAGGTGCCCAGCAAGCCAATCACGTGAGTGATGGCATGTGTGACTTGACATGGAATCTTTTTATTTATTATATTTTGGCTTTTATCACTTTATATTGTCTATTGCATATATGCATGTATACATTGTGATGTCCTTGGATTTATGCAATGGGAATCGGATCATGATGAGATCACGATAATGAAACTGATTCACCTTTAAACACAGATCCTAAATAATCCCGGTCATAGATTATTCGAGAGGGACATCATGATAACCGAACAAACTGATATGCTGTATGCTTGTCTATATGATGGATACAGTTGGTCTCATAACTGCTCATGTGGGGACACTAGGGATACAGTACAAGTGCTCATTAGAGAATGAGTTCACTGATTGATCTGCTTACGGAATACTGGATGGTTGATGATGCCTTATTGTCAGACAGCGATTCCATAGTCCTAGTGGTGTATATGGTCCTTAGACTTGAGACACCAAGGATGTCATATATGAGTGCTCCACTCTTTGATACGAAACTTATAGGTTTGGATATCCTAGATCTAGTACAGCTAGTCATTGGGAGTGGTAGTTGACCTTACAAGGGCTATTGAGTGTCGATAGAGGATCATCCACTCTCGGCATCATGAGAGGAATATCTCATATGTTCTTGCTCAAACAAATCCCTGGCCAGGGTCATTCGGGATGAGAGAGAAAGAGTTCTCCAAGAGAATCCGATTAGAGCAAGACTCGAGTAGAAATCGTATGGGTCTGACAGCACCATGCTCGATATACGGTCTTTGAGATATTAGTTGGATGAGAGACTATAGATACACGGTAACTGAGGACAGACAGGTCCAATGGATTGGATTCTCCTGTATCGTCTAGGGACTACAGCATAGTGGCCTAGTACGTCCGTAGTCGATGAGTCGAGTGAATTATTACAGAGATAATAATTCACTGAGCCAGAAGGATTTCTAACAGCTATGACTCACGACCAGCTCGATATTGAGCCTAGAGGGTCACACACAAATGGTAGGTATTGCGATGAGTAGAGGTTCGGATATGAGATATCCGTCGGAGCCCCTATCTTATTGGATATCCAATAAGCCCTTGAATTATTGGATCCCATGGACGAGATCCAATAAGATCTCATGAGAGATTATTAGATAGAGATCCACTAATCTAAAAGGCTTGGGTAATTGGATGCAGATCCAATACCCACTAGGGGAGGATCCATTAGGGTTTGACAGGGGGCCTTTATAAATAGGAGGGATTTAGATCCTCATAGGTTAGAGCTTTTGCTTGCCTCTCCTATTCTCCCCCCCTCTCTACCTCAGAGTAGGCTTGGAGTTTAGAGGAGCGTCGTCGCAGCCCTGCTGTGTGGATCACCGCTTGAGAGGAGGACGCTTGACCTCCTTTACCCTCTCCTAGAGATTTAGAAGGAAATAGGGATATACGATCTCCCTAGGTAACACAATCTATTCTATATGCAGTTTGTTTCGCAGAATTTTTGCGCACCAATCTTCGCACGACGACGAACATCTCTTTGGGAATAGGGGATTTTGTTTTCTTATTCTTCCGCTGAGCATGTGATGTCACCCCCTAAGATTACCAAATAGTGATATCAAAGCTAGGTTGTTCTTGCGAAAGATTGGTTTTAAACTATGTGTGTTGTGTTTTGGAAAAACTTTTGACGTCAAAATCGTTGACGCAAAGCGAGAAAGGGCAGAAATTATTGCTACCCTCGATTTGCATGTATGCAACCGCAGGTAGCGCAGCGCCGGCGCATGCGCATGGACAAGCACTGCCCCTACAGCAGCAAGCTTGCGACCGACAGGGCTATCAGCTCGTGGGCACTGCTTGTGGCCACAGCGCCCACAAGGGCAGACGACACCGGCAAGCAGGCCGCTTGCGCGTGGCAACTGTTGCTGCACGCAATCACAGCCATAGGCGGCCGGCCGCCCGTAGGAAGAGCCGCTTGCGGCACGCAGGCGATGACATCCGCGGGTGTTGCCCACGGGCAAGCGACCAGCAGGGGCGGCGGCTGCGGGTGCAGCCCCGTGGGTAGAACTGCCCGTGGCGGTGCCCAACCACAAGTGAGGCGTCGCCCGCATGTAGGGGCAGCACCCCTGGCCCCCGTCGCAAAGGCCACCGCTGGTAGGGTGGCGGCGGCGGTAGAAGCAGGGGAGAGGGAGAAGGGCATTAGGATTTTCTAGGCAAAAGACAGTTTTGCCCTTGGAAATTTAAGAAATTCTAATTTCTATCCTTTGACTAAATTAGGAAAATGCCCCTTAGAATTCAAAAAATTTTCTGTCCTTGATTTGAGAAAAATATTAATTAATTAAAAGGTTTAGTTGATTATTATTGTTTATTATTATCTAGTAGTCCTACATGATAATGACTTATACATGTGATGTATGATGTGTGAATGGATGATCATGGACCGTGTGATGTGTGTACTTGTGATTATTATTATTGGGGTCTACGAGCCTCCATTATATTTCTCATTTATTATTGGGCTTGCATGCCTATGATTAAGTTATAATCATATGAGGAGGCACAATGGGAGCGTGGATGCGATAGCGGGACCCACGAGACGGATGATTGCGATGTATGGAGATGCATCGAGATGTCGACAGAACCGACGAGGAAGAGATGGACGATCATAGGGCATGGAGATGCACCGTTACGCACATAGATCTTGATGTGAGTGATTAGGCCTACTGGGTCGGGCCTGATCACATTAAGTTGTGGTCAATGATCATATGGTGTGATTGCTTATACACATACTGGATATGTATATATATTTGCATGCGATGTAGATATATATTAAATATGTATATGTGTGACATGTCATATTAGGAGACCAAATCATCGAAACATCTCTCTCGATAATATTAAGTCGGGAAACGTGAGGCAATTGTTGAATCTCGGATTTTGATGATGAAGTCAATTGTCATTTGTTATCTAATCCATATGTTGAGATAAGTGTGCAGGAATAACTACGATGAAAGTAAGACATGTAGAAGGAGTTGCGCCGAAGTCAAGACTATGATCACATTGGGGGTTCGAGAGTTCGACGGAAGTCCGGACGGTCATCGGAGGTTCTGCGGGAACAAATCCGAGAAGTCCAGGAGCTTGCCAAAGAAGCTCATCGGAACTCGCCAAGTGGATCGTCGCAAGTCCACGAGTTTGCCGGAAGTCCGCCGGAGCATCGCCGAGGGTTCGTCGGATGATCGCTAGAAGTTCGCCGGAAGCTCGATGGAAGAAGCGATTGACGCACTAGAGCAAGTTGCAGTAAATGTCTTGAAAAATATCGTAGTTAGCATGATGATTAAGTTAGAAATGGGAGGTGATCCCATTAACTTAATCTTGGGGCAATTAAGCCCTTGACAGACCTAAATTGGGCCGAATGGATCAGCCCATTCGGAGCCAGATTCCCTGGCCGGCGGTGGCACTGCCCAGCTGCCGAGCCTCGGAGTGAGGCTGGGCGGTGGTACCGCCCCTGTCAAGCGGTGGCACCGCTTGGGCTCAGTCTCCAAGTGAGACTGGGCGGTAGCACCACCCCTGTCAGGCGGTGGCACCGCCTGGGCTCAGTCTCCGAGTGAGACTGGGCGGTAGTACCGCCCCTGTTAGGCGGTGGTACCGCCCGAGCTCGGTCTCCGAGCTCTGTCAGGCGGTAGTACCGCCAGGACCCCGAAAACATGGGAAATGACATTTTTTAGCTCCAAATTCAAATCAGTTTGGGGCCTATATAAACACCACCCTTTCATGCATGAAAGGGCACCGAAACTTAGCATTTATTCTGAGATTTTGAGAGCTTAAAAGTGTTGTAAAAGGCTAGAAGTTCTTCTCCCTCTTTTCTTCGAAGTTTTGATCATTCAAGAGAGGAGTGAAAAATCTGTAAGGGTTGTCTCCTAAGCCCGTCAAAAGGAGTGAAACTATAAAAGGGTAGTTGGCCTTCGCCTATTGAAGGAAGGCCTCTAGTGGACGTCGGTGACCTCATCGGAGGAGGAAGCCAAAAGTGGATGTAGGTCAAGATTGACCGAACCACTCTAAATCTCGGTTTGCATTTACATTTTGTTCTCTATCTTAACTACAACTGCTTCCATAGCTTTACTTTAACTGCACTTTACTTGATCTTAAGTTAAAGCAATTTCCGATTTGACTTTCATACTGAAATCGTTCTTATCATACGAACGTCGTTTTAAATCGTCGAAAGTTTTCCGCTGCACTAATTCACTCCCCCCTCTTAGTGCTCTTGATCCTAACAGCAATTAGATTGACCCACGTGGCATTCCATCATTATGGGTAGGAACCGATTCCCGGTGTAGGTTGAGTTGGTTGAGTCCCTCGAGGCTCACCTATATTGCGATTCGCTATCTTGCTTACGACATATAGATGTCACCGGTGACTTGAGGACATGGTGTACTTGGTCGAGTCCCTCAAGGGTATATCATCAAATCAGACTCATCTTGTAACGAAGGTGTTGACTTAGCCGAATATCATGGTTGGTCGAGTCCCTCGAGACCATGGTGATTCGGAGGCTGAATAGGACGGGAATCACAAAGAGTTGTGATCGATAAGAGTTATCTACCTTTTGGGCTTAGTGTGATTGGTTGAGTCCCTTGAGGTTATACTAAGACGCCGATTGGATCCTGATCCCCATTAGAAGTCTACCGGAGACTTCCATTTCACGTGCTGAGGGTGTCGCGTGACTCGCTAGTAAAATATTGGGAACATATTAAGATAGAAGTCCATATCTTGATTGTTTATTTCTTACAAAATCTGCATGTTATTCATTCCTACTGCATCATTATTTTCAGAAAATATCGCTTTCAAATCCCTTACATGGCATACTTAATGTCAATTGCCTCACTGGTCCAAATTATATGGATTGGCTCCGCAACTTGAGAATTGTTCTCACGATAGAGAAAATTGCATACGTCCTTGATATAGTAATGCCTACGCCCGAGGAAGGGGCAAGCGAGGATGAGATCGCTCGCTACGTGAAGTACATTGATGACTCCACTCTTGCTCAGTGCTATATGTTGGGCTCTATGACTCCTGAGTTATAGAGACAACATGAAAAGATGGATGCTAGATACATTCTCCTACATGTCCGCAAATTGTTTGAGGAATAAGGAAGGACTCAACGATATGAGATATCCAAGAGCCTCTTTCGCACTAGGATGACTGAGGGGACACCGGTTCAGAACCATGTCCTAAAGATGATTGAGTGGATGGAGAAACTCACAGGTCTAGGAATGATCCTAGAGGATAACTTGTGTGTGGACATTGTGCTTTAGTCCCTACTAGATTCCTTTTCATAGTTCATAATGAATTTTAATATGAACAAGCTTGAGGTGACTTTCCTATGCTCCTCAATATGTTGAGGGAGGTAGAGAGTACTATTAGGAAAGAGAAGCCAGTTCTCTACATTGGTGAGACTAGAAAAAAAGGAAAGTAGAAAAGTCCCTTATGAAGGGAAAGGGTAAGGGTAGACCAGGAAAAGCAAAGGTTGCTAAGAAAGACTTAGCAAAGGATAAAGGCTAGTGCTTCCACTATGGCAAAGATGGGCATTGGAAGAGGAACTGCAAAGAGTACCTAGCAGAAAAGGCAAAATAGAAGCTTGGTGAAGCTTCAGGTATATTCATGATCAGTCTCCATTTGTCAGACTCTTATGATAATATATGGGTATTGGATACCGATAGTGCTAATCATATATGCAATTCGTTGCAGGTTCTAGCAAGGCCTAGGAGCTTAGAGAGAGGCGAGATGGACCTCATGATGGGCAATAAAGCAAAAGTTGCTATAGTAGCTATTAGTGAGGTCACCCTACATCTACGTGGTGGAGCTTTTATTGCATTAGATGCATATTATTTTGTTCCTTCTATTATAAAAAATATTATCTCTATTTCATGTTTGACAATTAGTGGATATAAATTAGTTTTTGAGAACAATGTTTGTTCGATATTATTAAATGATGAGATCATCACGAAAGGGATATTGCATAATGGTTTATTTATGCTAGACACTACTCCACATATCATGAATGTAACTGTGTCTAAGAGGAAACGAGATGAGATGAACAATGCATACCTGTGGCATTGTAAGCTAGATCACATCCATGAAGAAAGGATTCAAAAGTTGCTAAATGATGGATATTTAGATCCATTCGACTATGAGTCATATACAACTTGCGAGCCTTGCCTTCGTGGAAAACTGACCAACTCTCCATTTAGTGGAACTGGAGAGAGAGCCACTGAGTTGTTGGAACTCATACATAGTGATATATGTGGACCCATGTCAACTCATGCCATTGGTGGTTACTCCTACTTCATTACCTTTATTGATGATTTCTCAAGGTATGGATATATATATACTTAATAAAGTACAAATTCGAGGTCTTTGAGAAATTCAGAGAGTATCAGAATGAGGTGGAGAACTAGACTGGAAAGAGTATCAAAACTCTTCGATCAGATCGAGGAGGTGAGTATTTAATACAGAGTTTACTTAGTTCCTCAAGGACCATAGTATATTATCCCAATGGACACCTCCTTATACACCTCAGCTCAATGGTGTGTTTGAAAGGAGAAATCGTATACTGTTAGACATGGTACGATCCATAATGAGTTTCACTTACCTACCCATCTCATTCTGGGGATATGCCCTAGAGACCATGGTTTACATTCTGAATAGAGTTCCAACTAAGTCGGTAGTGTCTACACCATATGAGATATAGAAAGGGAAGAAGCCCGATCTTAAAGTTGTTAAGATTTGGGGTTGCCCTACCCACGTTAAAAGACACAACCACGATAAGTTATAATCGAGGACAAAGTGATGCAAATTTATGGGATACCCCAAGGAAACTTGTGGGTATTATTTCTATCATCTGGATGACCAAAAAGTCTTTGTAACCAAAAGAGTAGTGTTCCTTGAGAAGGAACACATTCTTGGTAGAGATAGTGGGAGCATGATAGAGTTGAGCGAGGTTGGAGAACCAAGCTCAAGCACTATGTTAGAACCCTTTCAGATTCTAAGCTTGGGGTTGATCTCTTTAGGGGATCGGCCTCTTGGAACTCTATAGGGGTTCCTTCCTCCAAGTTGCTGCTCAAAGGCTGCAGAAAAGATTCATCTATTGCTTATCAAAAGAGGATGAATACATGACTATTTATAGGGTGTCTAAACCCTAACTCCTAATAGGACTCCTACTCAAGACTCTTACTCAATTAAGACTTCTACTCAAGACTCCTAATAGGACTCCTACTCAAGACTCCTATTCCTTTACAACTCCTAATTCTTCTTTAAGAAATAACCTTCAAACCCTAGCTGGCCTCTTCACCTCTTTAATAAGGGTCAGCTTAGGTAGGTTTTACATGATTGCCCCTATCAATTAGGACTCTCCTAGCTAGAGTCCTAACAGACCCGCCCTCTTCAAATCAGCCTTGTCCTCGAGGCTGACGATTCATGAATTTTGGGAATTTGATCTTCAAGTTGTCATAGTTCTCCCAAGTGGCATCTTTTGTTGGTAGGTTCACCCACTGTTTTAGCACTTCAGTAGTGGGTCGTCGTCGTTGAGTCACGATCCGTTGATCAATAATGACACTTGGCTGGGTCTGGAGTTCTCCTTGAGTAGTCATATTTGGTGGGTGGCTTTGGGCTGTCTCCAAGCACCTATTTATAACTTTCGTCTGGCTGTCAATTTGTGGGTGATATTGCATACTCCTTTTCAATTTAGTACCCTGCATATGGAATAACTTTGTCCAAAATCTGCTCGTGAAGATGCAAGTAGAATTTGTCATAAGCACAATGCGTCCTTTGTAGTGTAATTCTTTTGAGTCCCAATTGTAATGAGCCACGGAGCTTGATGCTTCTTCCAATTTTTTTATGATCTTACTGGTCTCTAGATCATCCTACCATTCCATCTTAATATCCTCAAGGAAGTCACTGGTTGGAAGTAAAACGACCAAAAATTCAGCTTGCTCGGGTAGTTGTGAAAGCGCATCTGCAACAACATTCTCTTTCCCCTTTTTGTAAGTTATTTCATAATCAAATCTAAGAAGTTTTGTTACCCATTTTTGCTGCTCAGGGGATAATATCTTTTGCTCCAAAAAGTACTTGAGGCTTTTATGGTCAGTTTTAATTTGAAATCGTCGACCGATCAAGTAGAGTCTCCACCTCGTTGCTGCGCGCATAATGGCGAGCATCTCCTTATCATATGTTGACATATTTTAATAGGAGGGAGATAATGCCTTGCTAGTGTATGCGAGTGGTCGACCAACTTGAATGAGAATGGTTCCAATTCTGACTCCAGATGCATTAACCTCAATAATGAAGGGTCGGCTGAAATCTAGTAGTGCTAGCACTGGCGTCGTCGTCATGGCTGCCTTAAGTTTGTCGAAGGCAGCGGAGGCTTTGTCCAACCATTGGAATAAATCTTTTTTCAGTAAGGAAATAAGTGGTGCACTGATCTTTCCATAGTTTTTCATGAACTTGCGATTGTAGCCTATTAAACCAAGAAAGCCACGTAGCAATTTTATATTCCTCGAGGTCAGCCAATTTTGCATTGCTCCAATTTTGGAGGGGTCCACTGTCACACCTTCCTCTGATATGATATGCCCAAGATATTCCACCTTCTGGTGACGAAAGCAAAAATTCGTAGTGGCCGTTGTGTCTTCAAAAGGCGATTTTCGGTATGTCTTCTTTGCACACTCATATTTGATGATACCCGGATCGAAGGTCCAGCTTTGTGAAGACTTGTGCTCTCTTTCATCTAACAATTCATCTGCTATTAGAATAGGGTATTTGTCCTTGATGATTATGCCATTGAGGGCTCGGTAATCAATCCACATTCGCCATGTTTCATCCTTTCGTACAAAGAGCACCAGTGAAAAGTAGGGGCTGCAACTTGGTCGAGTAACTCTTGTTTCGGGCATCTCTTTTATAATCCTTTCTATTTCATCCTTCTGCAGATATGAATGTTGATATAGCCAAGTATTTGCAGGAGGTTTGCCCAGAAGAGTCGGTATACAATGATTATGCCGACGGGCAAGAGGTAGGTTGCGCGGTTCGTCAAATATATCTGAAAATTCAGCAAGCAAAGGAAGTAGGTTTGGATCTTCAAATTCTATTGGCTCTCCCTTATTTTGCTGCTCAAGTTGTACCAAAAAGCCGCTGCATACTTTATGCAAAACCTTCTCCATTTCTTGTGTGCAAATCGTCATTACGTCGCCCCCATGTTTCCCGTGTAGAATCACCTGTTTCCCTTTACTGTAAAATCTCAAAATTAGTTTCATAAAATTCCAGAAAACATTACCTAATATTGTCAACCATTCAATTTTGAGCATAGCCTCATGATCATCAAGAGGGAGGAGGAAGAAATCTCCAATTATCTCTTGTTCCTGCAGTAATAGTTTCTCTTGCGGGCGCCTACGATCACACTTCAAAATCCGTCCGTCGGTGAACTTGACGTCAAACCTGCTGTAATACTCAATAGGTAAGGCCATCCGGATAACAACTTTACTATCTAGAAAGTTATTAGTGATGCCCATGTCGATGAGAACAGTGATCGATTGTTGTTTGAGAAGGCTTTCAACTTTCATCGTTTGCGGGTTTGAGTAGCCAGCTAGTGCATGCACCATAACTTCGGTCGGTTGTGGCTCTTCTTCTGCATTTTCTTCTTTATTATCAAGGCTCTCTTCTTGATGTTCAATGACCTCTTCTTCTACTGGTTTAATCATAAGAAGTCTCCCTTTTCTACAGTGATGCTCGCGGCTCCACGGCTCATCGCGGTGCCAACATAACTCCTCCGTAGATCGCTCCTGAAGCTCTTCTCTTGTCATCATTTTTGGTGCAGGGACTCGGTTGATAGTAGGGGGGGTTGAGGGCTTCTGCATTGTAGGTTGAGAAGCGATCCTAGTCCTCTGAGCTTCATGGTTCAAACGCTCCTCTTGATGTCGTGCGAAAGAGATGGCTGCCATAAGCGTGTACGGTTGTCGTGCTTGAACTTCTCCCCGGATCTCCGGCTTCAAGCCCTCAATAAAGGTCCCCAATAGCTGTTTTTGAGACCAATCACGAGTTTGATTAGATAACCTTTCAAACCTTGTTTGGTACTCCTGAATAGTAGAGGTTTGTCGGATCTTTGCTAGTTGTTTGTCAATGTTCTCGTAATCGGTTTGTCTGAAGCGGATCAATAGTCCTTCTTTGAACTGTCACCATAAGAGAACTCCATGAGTATATTTAAACCAGTAAAACCATTGTATGGCATCCCTATCAAGATGTATAGCTGCAATTTCTACCATAGATGCATCCGCAGTTTTATGATACCGAAAATATCGCTCCGCGCGCGAGATCCAACCAATCAGGTCTCCTTCTTCCCATCTAGGGAAGTCCACCCTCATTCGTGGATAGTTGAGATCAGTCATTGAACCTCTCCTCTCTTGGAAGTCATCTCTTCGGGCTTGGTGCGATTGGTTAGAGCTCTCTCCTTGATGTGATTTCTTCGAGCTTAGTGGTCGGCCCAAACTGAGTTCGGTAAAGAGAGTCCGAATCTTATCCTCTATTCGCGCCTCCAAGGCTTCGAATTTAGCATTGATTGCCTCCCTAGATGCCATAGAATATGCCTCCAAATCTGTGATGTTTAGATCTCTCTTTTGTTGTCGGGTTAAAGGCAAGTATAGGTTGAGAGAAGTGATGGTCGAAAGGGTTGGTGGATTGGTGGATGTAGGCTGCGGTTTAGGCTTGTTTTGTGGCAATTTTGGGTGTAGTTTGAGGGTGTAGTTTGGTAGAGTTTTAGGGCTGTGGATGAAAGTTTTAGATCTGTGGTAGATGGCAGCAAAGGTTTGATAGAAATCAATGGAAGTTTGCTACAGAATTGTGTTGTCTTGTAAGAGCAGAATTGTCGTCGAAGAAACAACGGTTTCTCAACAAAATTTCCACAAAAAACTTGAGAGATTTGAGGAGGGAATTGATAGCAAAATTTCAGTGTATGTGACAGTAAGTATGTCCAATTTAATCAAGAAAATTTCGGCAGTATAAGAGCAAAGAAATTGGTGCAAGTTGCGATAGCAGAATTCTCGTCGAAAAATTTCAGTGGGTTGCGATGAAAATTTGCAGCAACACAAAATTGTTTTTAGAGATGAATTCCTCAATAGATCAATCTTAGATGGAAGCCAAGATGATCTATAAAGTGTAGAAGAAATTTCGTTCAAAAAAGATTACAAATAGATCGGTTAAGGCAACAATATGCGGCTGAAATTTTCTGCAGCACAGATTTTCAAGTATAGCAGATTGGACGTAAAAGACTAGTGGTTTATATTGAGAATTTTTTGATAAAACCAAAAGGAAAACCTCTATTAGGAAGTATCAAATCTATCATAAAAATTTCATAGAGATTTGGACAGAAAAAACGTAGTAGCAAGATCAAACAAACTATGCTATGCGGCTAAAATTTTATAGTGCAGATTTTTAAGTATAGCAGATTAGACGTAAAATATCAACGGTTTATATTAAGAATTTTTTGACAAAACCAAGGGGAAATCTGCTATTAGGATGTGTCAAAGCTGTCATAAAAATTTCGTAGAGATTTGGATAGAAAAAATGCAGTAGCAAGATCAAATAGACTGTGTTATGCGGTTAGAATTCTGCAATGTATCTTTCGTCGTAGAGATGAAAACTTTGCGACGAAAAGTTTATGCAGCAATATAGGAACAAATTTTTTTTTTTTTTGGATTTTGAATAAGGATAACTAAATTGCAGCAGCAGTAAGGTAGAAAACCAGAACCTGTTGCAATTCACGGGGAGATCAAAAGATGATCTGCGATGGTGTAGATGACAACGGAATTTGGTGACGATCTTTTAAACAATTATGGGAATTGCTTTGGGCGGCTGTGGAGGGATGATGGATGGCTGTGGAAAGGGCAGCAAGACGCCAAGAACGCTGCTCTGATACCAAGTGTTAGAACCCTTTCAGATTCTAAGCTTGGGGTTGATCTCTTTAGGGGATCGGCCTCCTGGAACTCTATAGGGGTTCCTTCCTCCAAGTTGCTGCTCAAAGGCTGCAGAAAAGATTCATCTATTGCTTATCAAAAGAGGATGAATACATGACTATTTATAGGGTGTCTAAACCCTAACTCCTAATAGGACTCCTACTCAAGACTCTTACTCAATTAAGACTTCTACTCAAGACTCCTAATAGGACTCCTACTCAAGACTCCTATTCCTTTACAACTCCTAATTCTTCTTTAAGAAATAACCTTCAAACCCTAGCCGGCCTCTTCACCTCTTTAATAAGGGTCGGCTTAGGTAGGTTTTACATGATTGCCCCTATCAATTAGGACTCTCCTAGCTAGAGTCCTAACACACTACTCTACAGCCCAAGTCTATTCAGGTACCTAATACACAAGTTTCAACTTTACGTAGGTCTGGCAGAGTATCCCATCCTCGTGAGAGATATATAGGACATATTAGAGGAGAGGATGTTAAGAATATTGATTATCAAACCTATGAGAAGGCTAATATGAGTATAGACTCCGAGAAGTGGCAAGAATCCATGAATTCTGAGATGGATTCTATGTACTCCAACAAGGTTTGGTACCTAATTGATGCGCCCGAAGGTATTGTACCCATCGGATGCAAGTGGATCTTTAAGAAAAAGATCAGAGTAGATGGAAATGTAGAGACCTATAAAGCAAGGCTAGTGGCTAAGGGGTATCGTCAAAGGCAAGGTGTTGACTATGACGAAACCTTCTCACCAGTAGCAATGCTAAAATCCATCTGAATTCTATTGGCTATTGCAGCACACTATGATTATGAGATCTGGAAGATGGATGTGAAAACTGCATTCCTCAATGGGAACCTTGATGAGGTGGTGTATATGATACAACCTAAGGAATTCGTGTCCAAGGACTGCCCAGATAAGGTGTGCAGGTTGCTTAGATCTATTTATGGACTAAAGCAAGCTTCTCGAAGTTGGAACATAAGATTTGATGAGGCAATAAGATCTTATGACTTCGTTAAGAATGAAGATGAGCCTTGTGTGTACAGGAAGGTAAGTGGGAGTGCTATCACCCTTTTGGTGTTATATGTGGATGACATCCTGATCATTGGGAATGACGTAGGAATGCTATCTATAGTAAAGGCTTGATTATTTAAACACTTCTCTGTGAAGGACTTAGGGGAAGCGTCTTATATCTTGGGGATTTAGATCTATAGAGATAGATCCAAGAGAATGCTTAGCTTGTCTCAATCCAGGTACATAGAAACTATTATCAAAAGGTTTGGCATGAAAAATTCCAAGAGAGGTCTTATACCGATGAGATATGGGATATCGCTTTCTAGGAGTATGTCCCCAAAGACTCCAGAAGAAAGGGCGAACATGGATATGATACCTTATGCCTCGGCGATAGAGTCTATCATATATGTCATGCTATGTACTAGGCCTGATATAGCGCATGCTCTGAGTGTCACGAGTAGGTATCAGGCATATCCAGGCTTGGAGCACTAGAAAGCAGTAAAGTGTATCCTTAAGTACTTGAGAAGGACTAAGGATCTTTTACTAGTATATGGAGATAGTAGCTTCAAGGTTAAAGGCTACATAGACTCAAGTTTTTAGTCTGATGTCAATGATAGCAAGTCGAATTTGGGGTATGTGTACACCTTGAATGGAGGAGCAGTGTGCTGGAAGAGTTCAAAGCAAGATACTACTGTTGACTCGACCACAAAGGCGGAATACATTGCTGCAGCAGATGCAGCAAAAGAGGGAGTCTGGATGAAGAAGTTCATCACAGATTTGGGAGTTATGCCGGATAGCGAGGAGTCGATATTACGACAATAAGGGAACCCGAGTCTCATCAGAAGTGTTCTGAAGAGGTTCCAACTTATTAGAGAGATCATGACTTGAGGAGATGTAGTAGTGGAAAGAGTTTCATCCAAAGATAACATTGCAAATATAATGACAAAGCCGTTGTCTCATATTATTTTTGAGCGTCATAAGGGTTTGATGGGGATCAGACATATATGTGATTGGCTTTAGGTCAAGTGGGAGATTACTAGTAATAGGTGCCCAGCAAGCCAATCACGTGAGTGATGGCACGTGTGACTTGACACGGAATCCTTTTGCTTATTATATTTTGAATTTTATCACTTTATATTGTGTATTACATATATGCATGTATATATTATGATGTCCTTGGATCTGTGAAATGGGAATCGGATCGTGATGATATCACGATAATGAGACCGATTCACCTTTAAACACAGATTCTAAATAATCCATGTCATGGGTTTCTCAAGAGGGACATCGTGATAACCGGATAGACTGGTGCGCTATATACCCGTCCATATGATGGATGTAGCTGGTCTCATAGCTGCTCATGTGGAGACACTAGGGATACAGTACAGGTGCTCATTGGAGAATGAGTTCACTTATTGATCCGCTTATGGAATACTGGATGGTTGATGATGCCTTATTGTCAGACAATGATTCCGTAGTCTTAGTGGTGTATCTAGTCCTTAAACTTGAGACACCAAGGATGTCCTGTATGAGTACTCCACTCTTTGATACCAGACTTATAGGTTTGGATGTCCCAAATCTAGTATAGCTGGTCAATGGGAGTGGTAGTCGACCTTATGAGAGTTATTGAGTGTCAATAGAGGATCATCCACTCTCGGCGTCATGAGAGGTATATCCCATATGTTCTTGCTTAGACAAATCCCTGGCTAGGGTCATTCGGGTTGAGAGAGAAAGAGTTCTCCGGATAATCCGATTAGAGCGAGACTCGAGTAGAAACCGTGTGGGTCTAACAATACCATGCCCGATATACGGTCTTTAGGATATTAGTTGGATGAGAGACTATAGGTACATGGTAACTGAGGATAGACAGGTCCAATTGATTGGATTCCCCTGTATCGTCTGGGGACTATGGCGTAGTGACCTAATACGTCCGTAGTCGATGAGTCTGAGTGAATTATTATAGAGATAATAATTCATTGAGACAGAAGGAGTTTTGATAGTTATGACTCACGGCTAGCTCGATATTGAGGCTAGAGGGTCACACACATATGGTAGGCATTGTGATGAGTAGACGTTTGGATATGAGATATCCGTTGGAGTCCCTATCTTATTGGATATCCAATAAGCCCCTGAATTATTGGATCCCATGAACGAGATCCAATAAGTGCCGATGAGAGATTATTGGATAGAGATCCATAAATCTAAATGGCTTGGGTAATTAGATGCAGATCCAATACCACTAGGGGAGGATCTATTAGGGTTTGACAAGGGGCCTCTATAAATAGTAGGGATTCAAAGCCTCATAGGCTAGAGCCTTTGCTTGCCTCTCCTATTCTCCCCCCCCCTCTCCACCTCAAAGCAGACCTAAAGTTTAGAGGAGCGTCGTCGCAGTCCTACTGTGTGGATCACTGCTAGAGAGGAGGACGCTTGACCTCCTTCACTCTCTCCCAGAGATCTGGAAGGAAACATAGATATACGATCTCCCTAGGTAACATAATCTATTCTGTATGCAGTTTGTTTCGTGGATTTTTTACGCACCAATCTTCACACGATGACGAACATCTCTTTGGGAATAGGGGATTTTGTTTTCTTGTTCTTTCGTTGCGCATGTGATGTAGCCCCCCAGATTTCCCAACAGTTTTCCCCCGGCACAACATGATTTTTCCTGCTTTAATTATCTCATCTTGATCGAAGCATCCTACGTCAGTCAAAACGCAGATTAAAACATAAACACATATCGATTGGTTTCATCATCAAAATACGAGATTCAACAAATGATGCATCTGTTGAATCTCGAATTTTGATAATGAAACAAATTGATATGTGTTTATGTTTTAATTTGCATTTTGAGTGACGCAGGATGCTTCAATCAGGATGAGACAATCAAAGCAGGAAAAATCATGTTGGGCCAGAGGAATATGTCAGAAGATTGGACATCGGGCCAGTGGATCAGTCGACGTATCGAAAGAAGGCTTTGGGTTGTGGATTCGGGTAGTGCCCGCAAGCGTCGCCCCCTACGTGCACCACTAGGATACTTGAGTACAGAGTTCACTCAGTTCCTTAAGGACCATGTGATCCTAACCCAATGGACATCTCCTTATACACCTCAGCTCAATGGTGTATTGAAAAGGAGGAATTGTATTAGATATTGTGCGATCCATAATAAGCTTTGCGGACCTACCCATCTTATTCTAGGGATACACCCTAGAGACCACAGCTTTCCTTTTGAATAAAATTCCAACTAAGTTGGTAGTGTCTACACCATATGAGATATAGAAAGGGAAGAAGGTTGATCTTAAGGTTGTTAAGATTTGGGGCTGCCTTACCCACATTAAAAGACATAAACCTGATAAGTTAGAATCTAGGATAGAACGGTGCAAGTTTGTGGGATACCTAAAGGAAACATATGGATATTATTTCTATCAAATCGTGGACCAAAAAGTCTTTATAGCCAAGAAAGCAGTGTTCCTTGAGAATGAACACATTCTTGGTGGAGATATTGGGAGCGTGGTAGAGTTGAGTGAGGTTGGAGAACCTAGCTCAAGCACTATTGCACAACCTAAGTTTGTTCAGGTGCTTAGCACATAAGTTCCGACTTTACGTAAGTCAAACAGAGTATCCCATCCTCCTAAGAGATATGTGGGACATATTAAAGAAGACGATATTGATGATATTGATCCTCAGACCTTTGAGGAGGCTATTATGAGTATAGACTGCGGGAAGTGGAAAGAAGTCATGAATTCTGAGATGGATTCCATATACTCCAATAAGATTTGGAACCTAATTGATGCACCCGAGAGTATTATACCAATTGGTTGCAAGTGGATATTTAAGAATAAGATCAAAGTAGATGAAAATATAGAGACCTATAAAGCATGGCTAGTGGTTAAGGGGCATCGTTAAAGGTAAGGTATTAACTATGATGAAGCATTCTCACTCGTAACCATGCTAAAATCCATCTGAATTATATTGGCTATTGCAGTACACTATGATTATGAGATCTAGCAAAGGGACGTAAAAATCATGTTCCTCAATAGCAATCTCGAGGAGGAGGTATATATGATATAGCCTAAGCAATTCATATTCAAGGATAGTCCATAAATGGTATGTAGGTTGCTTAGGTCTATTTATGGACTGAAATAAGCTTCCCGAAGTTGGAACATATGATTTGATGAGGTGATCAGATTTTATGACGTTGTTAAGAATGAAGATGAGCTTTATGTATACTGGAAGGTAAGTAGGAGCGCTATGGCCTTCTTAGTGTTATATATGGATGATATCCTGATCATTTGGAATAATGTAGAAATGCTCGCCATAGTAAAGGCTTGGTTATCTAGACACTTCTGCATAAAGGATATAGGAGAAGCATCCTACATCTTGAGGATTTGTTTCTATATAAATAGTTCAAGAGGATGCTTGGCTTGTCCCAGTCCAGGTATATAGACACCATTGTTAAAAGGTTTGGCATGAAAAATTCCAAAAGATGTCTCATACCGATGAGACTTAGGATATCGCTTTCTAGGAGTATGTCCCTAAAGACTCCTGAAGAAAGGCGAACATGGATAAGATACCCTATGCCTCAGTAATAGAGTCTATCATGTATGTCATGATATGTACTAAACCTAATATAGTGCATGCTTTGATTGTCACGAGTTGGTATCAAGTAGATTCAGGCTTGGAGCACTAGAAAGTAGTAAAGTATATCTTTAAGTACTTGAGAAGGACTAAGGATCTTTTACTAGTATATAGAGGTAGTAGCCTCAAGGTTGAGGGATACACAGATTCAAGTTTCCAGTTTGATGTCGATGACATCAAGTTGAATTCGAGGTATGTGTACACCTTGAATGGAGGAGCAGTATGTTGAAAGAGTTCTAAGCAAGATACTATTGTTGACTCAACCACAAAGGCAAAGTACATTGTTGTAGTAGAGGTAGCAAAGGAGGGAGTCAGGATTAAGAAGTTCATCATAGATTTAGGAGTCGTGTCAAGTAGCAAAGAGCCGATTCCCTTATATTGTGACAATAATAAGGCGATTGCTCAAATGAGGGAACTCAAGTCTTATCAGAAGTATTATAAGGAGGTTCCAGCTTGTTAGAGAGTGTTGGAAAATCTTAGGGGCGACATCACTTGCGCAGCGGAAGATCAAGAAAAAATAAAATCCTCAATTTCCCAAAAGGATGTTGATCGTCGTGCGAAGATTGTTTCACATAAATCCGCAAAATAAACTGCATATAAGATAAATTGTGTTACCTAGGGAGATCGTATATCCCTGTTTCCTTGTAGATCTCTAGGAGAGGATGAAGGAGGTCAAACGTCCTCTCTAGAGGTGATCCACACAGTAGGGCTGCGACGACGCTCCTCAAAAACTCTAGGCTTACTCTGAGGTGGAGAGGGGGAGGAGAATAGGAGAGGCAAGCAAAGACTCTAGCCTATGAGGCTCTGAATCCCTCCTATTTATAGAGGCCCCCTATCACACCCTAATGGATCCTCCCCTAATGGGTATTGGATCTGCATCCAATTATCCAAGCCTTTTAGATTAGTGGATCAATATCCAACAATCTCTCATGGGCTTTTATTGGATCTCATCCATGGGATCCAATAATTCAGGGGCTTATTGGATATCCAATAAGATAGGGGCTTCGGCGGATATCTCATATCAGAACCTCTACTCATCACAACGCCTACCATATGTGTGTGACCCTCTAGGCCCAATATCGAGCTGGCCGTAAGTCATAGCTATCAGAACTCCTTCTGGCTTAGTGAATTATTATCTCTATAATAATTCACTCGACTCATCGACTACGGACGTACTAGGCCACTACGCCGTAGTCCCCAGACGATACAGGGGAATCCAATCCATTGGACCTGTCTGTCCTCAATTATCGTGTACCTATAGTCTCTCATCCATCTAATATCCCAAAGACCGTATATCGGGCATGGTGTTGTCAGACCCATACGATTTCTACTCGAGTCTTGCTCTAATCGGATTCTCCAGGAGAACTCTTTCTCTCTCAACCCGAATGACCCTGGCCAGGGATTTGTTTGAGCAAGAACACATGGGATATTCCTCTCATGACGCCGAGTGTGAATGATCCTCTATCGACACTCAATAGCCCTCGTAAGGTCGACTGCCACTCCCAATGACCAATTGTACTAGATCTGGGATAGCCAAACCTATAAGTCTGGTATCAAAGAGTGGAGCACTCATACAGGACATCCTTGGTGTCTCAAGTCTAAGGACCAGATACACCACTAGAACTATGGAATCGCTGTTTGACAATAAGGCAACATCAACCATCCAGTATTCCGTAAGCGGATCAATCAGTGAACTCATTCTCCAATGAGCACCTGTATTGTATCCCTAATGTCCCCACACGAATAGCTATGAGACCAACTGCATCCATCATATGGACGGGTATACAGCACACCAGTCTGTCCGGTTATCACGATGTCCCTCTCGAGAAACCTATGACCGGGATTATTTAGGATCTCTATTTAAAGGTGAATCAGTCTCATTATCGTGATCTCATCACGATCCGATTCCCATTGCACAGATTGAAGGACATCATAATATGTATACATGCATATATGCAATAGACAATATATAAAGTGATAAATGCCAAAATATAATAAGCAAAAAAAGATTCCGTGTCAAGTCACACGTGCCATCACTCACGTGATTGGCTTGCTGGGCACCTATGACTAGCAATCTCCCACTTGACCTAAAGCCAATCACCTATGTGTCTGATCCCCATCAGACCCCTACGACGCTCAAAGACAATCCGAGACAACGGCTTTGTCAGTGGATCTGCAATGTTGTCTTCGGATGGAACTCTTTCCACTACTATATCTCCTCTAGTTACGATCTCTCTGATAAGGTGGAACCTCCTCAGAACACTTCTGATGAGACCCGGGTTCCCTTTTTTGAGTAATCGCCCCATTGTTGTCACAATATAAGGAAATCGGCTCCTCGCTATCCGACACGACTCCCAAATCTGTGATGAACTTCTTCATCCAGACTCCCTCTTTTGCTGCATCTTCTGCTGCAATATATTCCGCCTTTGTGGTTGAGTTAGCAGTAGTATCTTGCTTGGAACTCTTCCAACATACTGCTCCTCCATTCAAGGTGTACACATACCCCGAATTCGACTTGCTATCATTGACATCAGACTGAAAACTTGAGTCTATGTAGCCTTCAACCTTGAGGCTACTACCTCCATATACTAGTAAAAGATCCTTAGTCCTTCTCAAGTACTTAATGATACACTTTACTGCTTTCCAGTGCTCCAAGCCTGGATCCGCCTAATACCTGTTCGTGACACTCAGAGCATGCGCTATATCAGGCCTAGAACATAGCATGACATATATGATAGACCCTATCGCCGAGGCATAAGGTATCATATCCATGTTCGACCTTTCTTTTGGAGTCTTTGGGGACATACTCCTAGAAAGCGATATCACATGTCTCATCGGTATGAGACCTCTCTTCGAATTTTTCATACCAAACCTTTTGACAATGGTTTCTATGTACCTGGATTGAGACAAGCCAAGCATCCTCTTAGATCTATCTCTATAGATTCGAATCCCCAAGATATAGGATGCTTCCCCTAAGTCCTTTATGGAGAAGTGTCTAGATAACAAAGCCTTCATTGTGGATAGCATTCCTACGTCATTCCCAGTGATCAGGATGTCATCCACATATAACACTAAAAAGGTGATAGTGCTCCCACTTACCTTCCTGTATACACAAGGCTCATTTTCGTTCTTAACGAAGTCATAAGATCTGATTGCCTCATCAAATCTTATGTTCCAACTTCGGGAAGCTTGCTTTAGTCCATAAATGGATCTAAGCAACCTGCACACCTATGTGGGCAGTCCTTGGACACGAATCCCTCAGGTTGTATCATATACATCTCCTCATCGAGGTTCCCATTGAGGAATGCAGTTTTCACATCCATTTGCCAAATCTCATAATCATAGTGTGCTGCAATAGCCAATAGAATTTGGATGGATTTTAGCATTGCTACTGGTGAGAAGGTTTCGTCATAGTCAACACCTTGCCTTTAACGATACCCCTTAGCCACTAGCCTTGCTTTATAGGTCTCTACCTTTTCATCTACTCCGATCTTTTTCTTAAAGATCCACTTGCAACCGATGGGTACAATACCTTCGGGCACATCAACAAGGGATCAAACCTTTTTGAAGTACATAGAATCCATCTCAGAATTCATAGCTTCTTGCCACTTCCCGGAGTCTATACTCATAATAGCTTCCTCGTAGGTCTGAGGATCAATATTCTCAACATCTTCTCCTCTAATATGTCCCACATATCTCTCAGGAGGATGGGATACTCTACCGGACCTACGTAAAGTTGGAACTTGTGTGTTAGATACCTGAATAGACTCGGGCTGTAGAGTGGTGCTTGAGCTTGGTTCTCCAACCTCGCTCAACTCTATTATGCTCCCACTATCTCCGCCAAGAATGTGTTCCTTCTCAAGGAACACTGCTCTCTTGGCTACAGAGACCTTTGGGTCCTCGCGATGATAGAAATAACACCCACAAGTTTCCTTGGGGTATCCCACAAACTTGCACTGCTCTGTCCGCAATTCCAACTTATCGGGGTTGTGCCTTTTAACGTGAGCAGGGCAGCCCCAAATCTTAATAACTTTAAGATTGGGCTTCTTCCCTTTCCATATCTTATATGGTGTAGACACTACCGACTTAGTTGGAACTCTGTTCAGAAGGTAAGCTACGGTCTCTAGGGCATATCCCTTGAATGAGATGGGTAGGTCAGCGAAACTCATCATGGATCGTACCATGTCTAACAGCATACGATTTCTCCTTTTAGACACACCATTGAGCTGAGGTGTATAAGGAGGTGTCCATTTGGATAATATCCCATAGTCCTTAAGGAATTGAGTAAACTCTGTACTTAAGTACTCACCTCCTCGATCTGATCGAAGAGTTTTGATACTCTTTCCAGTCTGGTTCTCCAACTCATTCTTATACTCTTTGAATTTCTTAAAGGCCTCGGATTTGTACTTCATTAAGTACACATATCCATATATTGAGAAATCATCAGTGGCTCTTTCTCCAGTTCCACTAAATGGAGAGTTGGTCAGTTTTCCATGAAGACAAGGCTCGCAAGTTGCATATAACTCATAGTCGAATGGATCTAGATATCCATCCTTTAGAAACTTTTAAATCTTTCCCTCATGGATGTGACCTAGCCTACAATGCCACAGGTATACACTATTCATCTCATCTCGTTTCCTCTTGGATACACTTACACTCATGATATGTGGAGTAGTGTCTAACATAAATAAACCATTATGCAATGTTCCTTTCGTGATGATCTCATCATCTAATAATATTGAACAACAATTGTTCTCAAAAACTAATTTATATCCACTAATTGTCAAACATGAAATGGAGATAATATTTTTGATAATAAAAGGAACAAAACAACATGCATCTAATGCAATAAAAGCTCCACCAGGCAAATGTAGGGCGACCTCGCCAATGGCTATTACAGCAACTTTTGCTCCATTGCCCATCTTGAGGTCCCTCTCGCCTCTCTCTAGTCTCCTAGGCCTTGCTAGAACCTGCAATTAATTGCATATATGATAAGCACTATCGGTATCCAATACCCATGTGTTATCATAAGAGTTTGACACATGGAGACTAATCATGAATGTACCTGAAGCTTCACCAAGCTTCTGTTTCGCCTTTTCTACAAGGTACTCTTTGCAGCTCCTCTTCCAATGCCCATCTTTGCCACAGTGGAAGCACTGGCCTTTGTCCTTTGCTAGGTCTTTCTTAGCAACCTTTGCTTTTCCTAGTCTGCCCTTGCCCTTTCCCTTCTTAAGGGACTTTTTTGCTTTCCTTTTCTTTCTGGTCTCACTAGTGTAGAGAACTGGCTTCTCTTTCCTAATAGTACTCTCTGCCTCCCTCAACATATTGAGGAGTTCTGGGAGAGTCACCTCAAGCTTGTTCATATTATAATTCATTATGAACTGTGAAAAGGAATCTGGTAGGGACTGAAGCACGATGTCCACACACAAGTTATCCTCTAGGACCATTCCTAGACTTGTGAGTTTCTCCATCCACTCAATCATCTTTAGGACATGATTCTGAACCGGTGTCCCCTCAGTCATCCTAGTGCGGAAGAGGCTCTTGGATATCTCATATCGCTGAGTCCTTCCCTGTTCCTCAAATAATTTACGGACATGTAGGAGAATGGATCTAGCATCCATCTTTTCATGTTGTCTCTGTAACTCAGGAGTCATAGAGCCCAACATATAGCACTGAGCAAGAGTGGAGTCATAAATGTACTTCACGTAGTGAGTGATCTCATCCTCGCTTGCCCCTTCCTCGGGCATAGGCATCACTATATCAAGGACGTATACGATTTTCTCCGCCGTGAGAACAATTCTCAAGTTGCGGAGCCAATCCGTATAATTTGGACCAGTAAGGCGGTTGACATCAAGTATGCCACGTAAGGGATTTGAAAGTGACATTTTCTGAAAATAAAGATGCAATAGGAATACAAAACATGCAGATTTTGCAAGAAATAAACTATCAAGATATGGACTTCTATCTTAATATGCTCCCACTATTTTACTAGCGAGTCATGCGACACTCTCAACACGTGAAACGGAAGTCTCCGACAGACTTCTAGTGGGGATCAGGATCCAATCAGCGTCTTAGTGTAACCTCGAGGGACTCGACCAATCACACTAAGCCCAAAAGGTAGGCAACTCTTGCCGATCACAACTCCTTGTGATTCCTGTCCTATTCGGCCTCCGAATCACCATAGTCTCGAGGGACTTGACCAACCATGATGTTCGGTTAAGTCAACACCTTCGTTACAAGATGAGTTTGATTTGATGATATACCCTCAAGGGACTCACTAAGCATACCATGCCCTCAGGTCACCGGTGACATCTCTATGTCGTAAGTAAGATAGCGAATCGCGATATAGTTGATCCTCGAGGGACTCGACCAACTCAACCTACACCGGGAATCGGTTCCTACTCATAACGATGGAAGGCCACGTGGGTCAATCTAATTGCCTCACGTTTACTGACTTAATATTATGGAGAGAGATGTTTCTACGATTTGGTCTCCTAATATGACATGTCACACATATACATATTTAATATATTTCTACATCGCATGTAAATATTTATACATATCTAGTATGTGTATAAGCAATCACACCAGATGATCATGGACCACAACCTAATGTGATCAGGCCCGAGCCAGTAGACCTAGTCACTCACATCAAGATCTATATGTGCAATGGTGCATCTTCATGCCCAGTGATCGTCCATCTCGTCCTCGTCGGTTCCGTCGACATCTCGATGCATCTCCATGCATCGCAATCGTCCATCTCGTGAGTCCTGCTATCGCATCCATGCTCCCGCTGCGCCTCCTCATGTGATTACAACGTAATCATAGGCACGTAGGCCCGACAATAAATGAGAAATCTAATGGAGGCTCGCAGGCCCCAAAAATAATAATCACAAGTACACACATCACACGGTCCATGATCATCCGTCCACACATCATGCATTACATGTATAAATCATTATCATGTAGGACTACTAGATAATAATGAAAATAATAATCAACTAAACCTTTTAATTAATTAATATTTTCTAAAATCAAGGACATGTAGGGAATTTTCTGAATTTTAAAGGGGTATTTTCGTAGTTTGGTCAAAGGATAGAAACTGGAATTTCGGAAATTCACAGGGGCAAAACTATCTTTTTGCCCAAAACCCTAAACCCTTCTCTCCCTTTCTGCTGCTGCCGCCGCCGCCACCCTACTAGTGGCGGCCTGTGTGGCGGAGGGCAGGACGATGCCCTCGCCTGTGGGCAGCGCTATCCACCGCAGCACCTGCAGGTGCCTCTACCGCGTGGCGCCTTTGCCCGCGGGCGGAGTCACACCAGCAGGCCAGCGTCGCCCGTTGGGGCTTGCTGCCGCCATTGCTGGCGACTTGCGCGCGGGCCCAGTGTCGGCTGGCGCCGCCTGCGCTCATGGGTCCAGCACCCGCATGCAGGTGGCCGCCGTGCCTACGGCCCTGCTTGCCAGCACCGCCGCAGGCTGCGCCCGCGGGTGGGGCACCCGCGGACTGCCAGCCCTGCCGGCAACAAGCCTACTGCATGCAGGCCGCCACCCGGCTGCTGTAGGCACAGCGCCTGCGCATGCGCCAACGCTGCGCTGCCTACGATTGCACGCATGTAGATCGAGGGCAACAACAATTGCTGCCCTTTCTCGCTTTTGCGTCAACAATTTTGACACCAAAATTCTTCCTAAACACAACACACACAGTTCAAAAACTAATCATTCGCACGAACAATCTAGCTCTGATACCACTATTGGGAAATCTTGGGGGCGACATCACTTGCGCAGCGAGAAAAAACAAAATCCACAATTTCCCAAAAGGATGTTCATCGTCGTGCGAAGATTGGTGCGCATAAATCTACGAAACAAACTGCGTATAAGATAAATTGTGTTACCTAGGGAGATCGTATATCCCTGTTTCCTTGCAAATCTCTAGGAGAGGATGAAGGAGGTTAAGCGTCCTCCTCTCTAGCGATGATCCACATAGCAGGGCTGCGACGATGCTCCTTAAAAACTCTAGGCCTACTCTAAGGTGGAGAGGGGGAGGAGAATAAGAGAGGCAAGCAAAGGCTCTAGCCTATGAGGCTCTGAATCCCTCCTATTTATAGAGGCCCCCTGTCAAACCCTAATGGATCCTCCCCTAATGGGTATTGGATCTGCATCCAATTATCCAAGCCTTTTAGATTAGTGGATCAATATCCAATAATCTCTCATGGGCTTTTATTGGATCTCATCCATGGGATCCAATAATTCAAGGGCTTATTGGATATCCAATAAGATAGGGGCTCCGACGGATATCTCATATCCGAACCTCTACTCATCGCAACGCCTACCATATGTGTGTGACCCTCTAGGCCCAATATCGAGCTGGCCGTGAGTCATAGTTGTCAGAACTCCTTCTGGCTCAGTGAATTATTATTTCTGTAATAATTCACTCGACTCATCGACTACGGACGTACTAGGCCACTACGCCGTAGTCCCCAGATGATACAGGGGAATCCAATCCATTGGACTTGTCTATCCTCAGTTACCGTCTACCTATAGTCTCTCATCCATCTAATATCCCAGAGACCGTATATCGGGCATGGTGCTGTTAGACCCATACGATTTCTACTCGAGTCTTGCTCTAATCAGATTCTCCGGGAGAACTCTTTCTCTCTCAACCCGAATGACCCTGGCCAGGGATTTTTCTGAGCAAGAACACATGGGATATTCCTCTCATGACGCCGAGAGTGAATGATCCTCTATCGACACTCAATAACCCTCGTAAGGTCGACTGCCACTCCCAATGACCAACTGTACTAGATCTGGGACAGCCAAACCTATAAGTCTGGTATCAAAGAGTGGAGCACTCATACAGGACATATTTGGTGTCTCAAGTCTAAGGAACAGATATCCCACTAGAACTACGGAATCGCTGTTTGACAATAAGGCATCATCAACCATCCAGTATTTCATAAGCGGGTCAATCAATGAACTCATTCTCCAATGAGCACCTGTACTGTATCCCTAATGTCCCCACACGAACAGCTATGAGACCAACTGCATCCATCATATGGACGGGTATACAACACACTAGTCTGTCCGGTTATCACGATGTCCATCTTGACTAACCTATGACCGGGATTATTTAGGATCTCTGTTTAAAGGTGATTTGGTCTTATTATCGTGATCTCATCACGATCCAATTCCCATTGCACAGATCCAAGGACATCACAATACATATACATGCATATATGCAATAGATAATATATAAAGTGATAAATGCCAAAATATAATAAGCAAAAAAAGATTCCGTGTTCAGTCACACGTGCCATAACTCACGTGATTGGCTTGCTGGGCACCTATGACTAGTAGAGAGATCATGGCTCGAGGAGATGTAGTAGTGGAAAGAGTTTCATCCGAAGATAACATCGCAGATCAACTAACAAAGCCATTGTGTCATATTACCTTTGAGCATCACAAGTGTCTGATGAGGATTATACATATAGGTGATTGACTTTAGGTCAAGTGGAAGATTAATGGTTATAGGTGCCTTGCTAGCCAATCAAGTGAGTGATGACACGTATGACCTCATATAGATTCTTTTTGCTTATTATGTTATCTAGCATTTTATCACTTTATATTGCCTATTGCATGAATATATTGTGATGTCTATAGATCTGTGCCATGGTAATCGAATCGTAACGAGATCATAATAATGAGACTGATTCGCATCTAAACACAGATCTTAAATAATCCCGGTCATAGGTTACTCATGAGGGATATTGAGATAATCGGATAAACTAGTGTACTATATACTCACACATATGATGGAGGTGGCTGGTCTCATAACTGCTCATGTGGGGACACTAGGGATTTAGTGCAGGCACTCATTGGAGAATGAGTTTACTGATTGATCCGCTCACAAAATGCTGGATGGTTGATGATACCTTATTGTTAGACAATGATTTCGTCATCCCAATGGTGTATCTGGTTCTTAGACTTGGGACACTAAGGATGTCTTATATGAGTAATCCACTCTTTGATACCAGAATTATAGGCCTGAAAGTTCCAAATCTAGCACAACCAATCATCAGAAATGACAATCAAACTTACGATAACTATTGAGTATCGATAGAGGATCATTCTTTCTCGGTATCATGAGAGGAATACCTCATGTATTCTTGTTCAGATAAATCCCTACCCAGGGTCATTCTGATTGAGAGAGAAAATGTTCTCCAAGAGAATCTGATTAGAGCGAGACTTGAATAGAAACTATATAAGCTTGAAAACACCATGCTTGGTATATGGTTTTTAGGGATCAGATGGATGAGGGACTACAAATATATGGTAATTGAGAATAGATAAGTCTAATAGATTAGATTCCCCTATATCATCTAGGGACTATGGCGTAGTGGCCTAGTATGTCTGTAGTCGATGAGTCGAGTGAATTATTATAGAGATATTAATTCACTAAGTCATAAGGTGTTTTGACAGGTATGACTCATGGCCAGCTCGATATTGGGCCTAGAGGGTCACACACATATGGTAGCTATTGCGATAAGGAGAGGTTCATATGTGAGATATCCATTGGAGCCCCCATCTTATTAGATATCCAATAAACCCCTGAATTATTTGATCCTATAGAGAAGATCCAATAAGAGCAAATAAAATATTATTGGGTAGGGAACCACTAATCTTAGAGGATTGGGTAGTTGGATGGAGATCTAGTACACAATATGGTAGGATCCATTAGGGTAAGTTGAAAGGGGGCTTCTATAAATAGGAGGGAACCAAAAGGCCATGGGCTAAGTTCCTTTTGGCTACCACCTCCTATTCTCCTCTCTCCTACTCCTAATACTACAACCCCTATTTGGGGCATGTGGACAGCAAGAAGGGGCAGCCCCTTCTTGATTGCGTGATGTGCGTGAGAAAGAGTTTTGAGTAGCGATTTGAGAAGTGTCTTTGCAGCCCCTACTTTATCCAATCCCATAAATCTATAAGAATTCAAGGATATACAATCTTACTAAGTAATTCTCTTATTGGTAGTTTTTTGATTTCACGGGTTTTTGCACACCAATCATTGCACGACAATAAAACCTTCTTTTCTACAAGAAATTGTAGAATTTTGTTTTCTATTCTTCCGCTACGCATGTGGTGTTGTCCATAGATTTCCCAATAAAAAATACACATAATATTTGATATACACTTGAAGTTACTAATGAAGGTATAAGTAGAGTAAAAGAATATAAGATTAATCTCTTAGTGCATAGTTATGAATTATTTAGAATGAAGCCAAGCGAAACCATTAGTGACATGTATGCCCATTTTATGGATATTATCAATGGTTTTAAAGCCCTTAGTAAATGTTACACTAATCTTGAATTGGTGAATAAAATTTTAAGATTACTTTCAAAAAGTTAGGATTTAAAGGTGACTAAATTTAAGAAGCAAAGAACTTGAACAACTTTCCTCTTAAAGAACTCAAAAGATCATTAATGACCTATCAAATGACTTACAAGGCATATGACGAACAAGAGGACAACCTTCCAAAGAATAAGAAGAATGTTGCACTTAGAACCAAATAAGACCACTCGAGCGAAACCTCAAGTGATGATGATGACTTGATACTCTTCATAAGAAAATTTAAAATGTTCATGAAAAGAAATAAAACAAACTCTATAAAATAAGAATCTAAAAATAAAAATGAACTTAAAAAGGACATAATAATTTGCTATGAATGTAAAAAGTCAGGACATATAAAAAATGAGTATCCCCAATTAAAGAAGAAGAAAGCATTCAAGGCAACTTGAGATGAATCAAGTGCATCAGAAGATGAAAAGCAAACCAATGAAGACAAAGTGGTGAAACTACGTATTGATGGCTTTCAGCAATGAGGTATGTGACTCAATTGAAACTTCTTTATCTTATGATGAATTACTTGATGCATTTTATGATTTATATGATGAACTTAAAATAGTTGGTAAGAAATATAAATTACTAAAAAAGGATCATATATCTCTCTCTAGTGAATTTGATAAATTAAAAAATGAGTATGACAAATGCTTGTTAATACCGTTAGGATCGGAGCAACACTAAGAGGGGGGGGTGAATTAGTGTAGTGGATTAAAACTCCTAAGTTTGAAATCAATTTCGTAAATATGTAGAGATTTCAATTCGACGAAGAATGACTTAGTAAATATAGCTCGAGTAAAGGAAGTTAAGAATAGGGAGATGAAAACCAAAAGTTTGCTGCTAAGTAAATAAATGTTTCAGAAAGTTAAACACTCACACATTCAAGGAACACCACAATTTAAAGTGGTTCGGTCAAATGACCTACATCCACTTGCGAAGCCTTCTTCAATGAGGCTCCCAACTTCTACTAGCAAATCACTTTAAAGGAGAATGACCAAATGCCCCTCTTATAACCTTTTTACAAGTGGTTCACACTCTTACAGATTTTTTAAAGAGAAAGAGGGAGGTGAACACTTAAGCTATTGAAAACAAGACTTTGCTAAAGCTTTTTCTCAATTTCTAACTTCTCAAAAAGGTGTCTTCTCTATTGAGAATTGAGGGGTATTTAAAGACCCCAAGAGGATTCAAATTTAGGCTCCAAATTTGAATTACTTTTGGGTTCCCGGAGTTGGCGATGCCACCGCTTGTCAATTTTGCATTGATAGTGTACTGGTACTGCTACCGTTGGAACTCACGGGTTCTGGGCGGTGCCACCGCCCGACCTTTCGGGTCATTGGTTGGGCTCCAAATTTGGCCCAAACCAGTTCAAATTCAGGCCCAATTGGCCCCTAACCAGGTTATAGGATTTATCCTTAATCCTAATCCTAATTACGTGCAAACTATGAAATTAAGACATAGTCCTAAGCAAATTTTTAACCAGCAATGTCGAGTTTCCTTTTAGCGAGCTTTTCGGCGAACTTCCGATACACCCTCAGATTTCTTTCGGTGGACTCCCAGTAGGCTCCCGGTCTTATGGCGAGTTCAATGAGCCTTTGGCAAGTATCCGAACCTTCTTGGTGTTCTCCTTGAACCTCCGACAATCTTTTCGGTGGACTTCTGAAAAATTCGGCAAGTCCTTGATTCCTTCTCGGTTGGTTCCGGTAGCACTTCCGATGATTCTTTGAACTTTCGGCAGACTCTCAAACACCCATCGAACTTGACTCTGGTAGACATGCTTTATGTCTTCAAGCTATCATAGTTAATCCTACGCACTTAACTCAATAATATAGATTAGATCACTTAAGCCATCAATTGACTTCATCATCAAAATCTGAGATTCAACAATCTCCCTATTTTTGATGATGACAATCAATTGATGATGGAGCTAATCATAACTCCCCCTATCTATATGGCATATTATGAGAAGATAAAAACACTTGAATTCAATCTCTTTGAATTCAAGCCTAAACCGATAAGTTTTATCTGTTGAACTTATCGTTATTCTTAATAAGCATGAGCAAATACGAAACTTTGTATTTCTCATAATTTCAAAGCATAAAAATTATTTCAAATCGAATGATAAAAGACAATTATCATTTCGACAAGAATTAATAATAATATGAAATTTCAACATAAATCTCATGATATAAATGCAAGACATGATTTCATATGATCATGAGATGATATGACAACTAATCTAAAAACTTTCATATACGATATTCTCAAAAAGTTTTACGATGCTTTAAAGGAATATAACACATATAAGACATTTTTCATTGCATTATACAACATATAAGCTATTGCAATATGATACATGAATATAACGCATATAAAACATTTGTCATTGCATTATACAACATATAAGCTATTGCGATACATATAAGTCATGCTAATTTCATATTTGCTCAAGTCATCAATCATTTGCTCATTCTTCTCCTCTTTTGTCATCAACAAAAAGGAGATGAGGTTTCAAACATAAAACTCGGGATCATTGAAGTCATTCATAAAATCATCTCAAAATGAATCTTGAAAAGGAGATGGCAAAATTGACAAAATTTGGCATTAAGATCGATCATTTAAGGAAGACATCAAATCATCAAAATGTTGACAAAATTTCGAAAAGAAACATCCAACATCATATACTAGGATAATGCAAACATCCAACATCATATGCCTAGGTTCGAATTTGCAAAAGTAGTTTCTAAGGCTTCGGAGTAGGTTGCTCCGATTGCATTGATATCCCGTTTACTTCTAAAATAACAACCCTTATCCTTTTCAGCAATTCCAATTAATTCACATATAATGCTATCAAAGATTTGAATTTGTGTTCCTAAGAGGTCGGTAGTTAACCTATCATTATCCACACTTAAGTTTGTGTAAAATAACCTAACCAACCTAGGATAAATTGGTTTATTGATTTGTAGGAGAGATAAGGCATCTAAATTTACAAACCATCTAATGGGTTCTAGGTTTCCAAGTTCATTTAGATCAACATGTTTGTCCTTATATATTGTTCTTGTTTCGAAATTAGGAAACCTAAGAGCTACTTCATTAGATCTAAATAGGATTTGGTTATAGGAATCTCCTTCCACCCTTTTCCCTTTGGTTTTTGATGATCTTTTAGGAACCATATCTAATCATGATGATAGATCAAGAGAGAACTGTAAAGAATAGGCCAAATAATGAGAGGAAGAAAAAAAATTTCAGATCTTACCTTATGTAAATTTTCTTGGGAGGTAGAGAGCTTGATCCAAGAAGAACCCCTCTCTTAGGCTTCTAAAGGCTTAGAATGAGGGTGAGAGAGGTTTAGAGGGTTTTGTGGGAGTGCTAGGGAGGGTTCTCGTGGGTTGGGGGTGGTTCCACCGTCGACCCTAACTCCCCCTATTTATGTGGTTTCTCGGGCGGTGCCACTACTTGGGGATCGAGCGCCCAGGCAGTGCTACCACCGGTTCTGGTTGTCCCATCGCTAGCGTGCTAAAAATAATTTTTCCCTCCTTTTTTTTTGTTTTCAGAAGTGTTTGATTCAAGATAATATAGTGTCATGGATCGCTCCTTAAGATGTCATTCAAAATCAAAAAGGAAGAAGTCAAATCCACGAAAACCGAAAAGAGAATAAAAAATTTCAGAAAATATATATAATCAAGCTCATTCACAAGAACAATTCAACATGCCTAATTCCCTTCTAATAAAATCAAATTGATCTTCATTTAAGGCTTTTGTGAAAATATCCGCTAATTGATGCTTTGTATCATTAAATTCTAGAATGATATTATTATTATTGACATGATCTCGTATAAAGTGATGCCTAATGTCAATATGCTTAGTTCTAGAGTGTTGAATTGGATTTTTGGTTAGACAAATGGCACTTGTATTATCACATTTTATGGGAATGTTCTTTAAGTAAATTTCATAGTCTTCCAACGTATTCTTCATCGAAACAACTTGTGCACAGCATGCACTTGCACCTATGTATTCGGCTTCTACCGTAGATAGTGCAATCGAATTTTGTTTCTTGAAAGTCCAAGAAATAAGTGCATGTCCTAAAAATTGACATGTTCCGGATGTGCTTTTTCTATCTATCTTGCATCCGCCAAAATCGACATCTGCATAAGCTATTAAATCAAATTTATCAGATTTAGGATACCATAATCCTAAATTAGAAGTTCTTTTAAGATATCTAAAGATTCTTTTAACACTTTTAAGATGAGACAATTTAGGATTAGCTTAAAACCGAGCGCAAAGTCCTACACTAAACATGATATCCGATCTAGTTGTGGTGAGGTAAAGTAAACTACCAATCATTACCCTATATGTTTTTTTATCAAAGCTTTCACCACTTTCATCCATGTTTAACTTAGTGGAAGTACTCATAGGAATATTTATAACTTTTGAACTATCCATGTTAAATCATTTTAACAATTCTAATGTATATTTAGATTGATTAAGAAATATACCATTACTAAGTTGTTTTATTTGTAATCCTAAAAAGAAGGTTAATTCTCCCATTAGGCTCATTTCAAATTCATGACTCATACATTCGACAAATAATTCACAGAGTGATTCATCCGAAGAGCTAAAAATAATATCATCAATATAAATTTGAATAATAAGAAAATTATTTTCAAAATATTTGATAAACAATGTAGTATCAATCTTGCCTTTTGTAAAATTATTTAAAATAAGAAAGGAACTTAGCCTTTCATACCAAGCTCTAAGAGCTTGGTTTAAGCCATAGAGAGCCCTAGTCAATTTAAATACATGTTTAGGAAGAAGAGAATTTTCAAATCTAGGAGGTTGTTTAACATACACTTCTTTGGAAATAAAACCATCCAAGAAAGCACTTTTGACATCCATTTGAAATAGTATAAATCATTACTACTAGCATAGGCAAGGAGCATCCTAATGGTTTCTAATATTACCACAGGAGCGAAAGTCTCTTCGTAGTCGATACCTTCTTCTTGGTTGAAACCTTTGGCCACTAGTCTAGCCTTGTTTCTAACCATGATACCGCATTCGTCTTGCTTGTTTCTAAAGACCCATTTAGTACCAATGACTAAATGGTCACTAGGTCTAGGAACAAGCTTCCATACCTCATTCCTCTCAAATTGGTTCAATTCCTTTTGCAATGTAATAAACCATGAATCATCTTTCAAGGCTTTGTCAATGCATTTAGGTTCAATTTGAGAAAGGAAGGCGGCGTTAGCACAAAAATTCTTAAAGGAAGAACGAGTTTGAACCCCTTTTGATGTATCTCCTATAATTAGCTCCTTTGGATGAGCATCTACATACTTCCATTCCTTAGGTAAGGAAATTTCAGAAGAAGATGCATCCAAGTTGCTATTTTGAGGAGGGGGTTCATTTCAATTCAAATTATCAAAACCAAGATTATCATTAAAATTATTTTTCTTTAACTCAGAAATTTTATTAAAAACTACATGAATAGACTCTTCTATAACTAAGGTTCTTTTATTAAAAATATGAAAAGCCTTAGAAACGAAAGAGTAACCAAGAAAGATGCCTTCATCGGATTTAGCATCAAATTTTCTTAAGGCATCCTTTTCATTTAAAATAAAGCATTTGCAATCAAAAATTTTGAAGTAAGAAACATTTTATTTTTTGTTATTCCATAATTCATAGGGAGTTTTTGATAGAGATGGTCTTATTAGAACCCTATTCATGACATAGCAAGCGTATTAATGGCTTCGGCCCAAAAATACTTAGGTAGACTACGTTCATTTAACATGATTCTTGCCATTTCTTGTAGATTTCTATTTTTTCTTTCAACTACCTCATTTTGTTGAGGATTTCTCAGAGTGAAGAAGTTGTGGTTATATCCATTTGATTCACAAAAACTTTAGAAGTCATGGTTTTGAAATTCGCCACCATGATCACTCTGAATTGATGAAATCATGAAGCCTTTTTCGTTTTGAGTAAGTTTACAAAATTTAGAGAAACATTTGAAATAATTACTTTTGTGAACTAAGAAATAGGTCCAAGTATATCTACTATAGTCATCTACAATTACGAAGGCATATTTGCTTTCTCCTAGACTTGTTGTGTCAATTGGTCCAAATAAGCCCAAATGGATCAATTGCAATGGTTTAGTGGTGCTAATTTGAATTTTTGGTTTGAAACTAGTCTTTAATTATTTTCCTAGTTGACAAGCATCACACACTTTGTCTTTAACAAACTTCATATTGGGGATCCCTCGTACTAACTCTCTAGATGAAATCTTAGATATTATTTTCATACTTGCATAGCCTAATCTCCTATGCCAAAGTCAAGCATCATCATTGAAAGCAAAAAAACATATTTCATTATTAAGTTCATCAAGGTTGATAGTGTAGATATTATTTTGTTTTAAGGCAATTATTGGTATGTTATTGTTTAGTTTTTCAATAATGCACACATTAGATTCAAATCTAACGATGTAACTTTTATCGTATAATTGACTAATACTTAAGAGATTATGTTTTAATCCATCAACTAGCAACACATCATCAATTGAAAAACTTAGTTTGTTACCTATGATTCCCTTGCCAATGATTTTACCTTTGTTGTTATCTCCGAAGGTGACGTACCCTTCTTCTTTGCTAGTGAGCATAGAGAAGTAAGATGAATCTCCGATCATGTGCCTTAAGCATCCACTATCAAGATACCATCTCTTGCTCTTAGATTGTGAGTTTGTCTACAAAAGAGGATGATATTTAGGTACCCATTTGATTTTGGGTGCCCCAAAAATTGATCTACTAATTTTGTCATTCATCAATGAATTATCTATAGTTCCTTTAGGAACCCATATTAACTTATGTGGACTAATTTTCTTAAATGGACATTTGTAAACAACATGCCCGGATATACAACAAAAGCTGCATTTTAAATGAGGTGAAACATATAATGTGGATCCTCTAATGAAGGTGGTAGGATTTTGGTGAGATCCTCTCACAAAACCAATTCCACTTCTATTTGTGACGTGACCCTTGTTTGCAAGGTGTAACATCCCTCATTTCTAAAATTTCATATAAGTTTTTAATTATAATATAAATATCTATTTTAAATTTTATAGATGAGCCTAAATATAATTCTGGGGAACTATTTGAAACAGAAAAAAAAAATTCTGAAGACCTATTTGTAAACCCTGAGGACCTAACCGTAAATATAATAATACAAGGACTAAATTGCAAAATGTATAAAATAACAAATCCCACTGCCTAAGCCTCTCTGCCTTCGTTCTTAAGGAAATTGAGAAGGCAGCTTGCATGGAGAAGATAGGAAGAGAGAAAGAAGAAAACAAAAAAAGAAGAAGAGGAGAATTTTGGGGTTTTGGGTTTTTTTTTGCTCAAATCTTCTCATTTGGGGTCAAAAATTCTCAAGGGTAAGTGTTCTAATCCTATCCTATAGAAATATTAGTCTCTGTTCTCATATTAATTCTGAATAATTTGAAAGATTTCTGCTTAGAACCCGATATCTCTCTTATTAGATACAAAACCATGGATCTGAAATTTTTCGGTAAATTGACCCCTATACATTGTTTCAGCCATAACTTTTAGCACCAAATGTGGATTTAGACAGAACCTAGTTCATTTGAAATTAGGCTCTTATACCTTTCTTTTAACATTGATCTTGAAAATTTTGGACATAGAATAATTACCCAAACTTCTGTTTTAAATGAGCCTATGGATGCTATAAAATAGGGATTCTAATTTCTGACCCTTTGATACTAAAATGCCTATAAGTCCTTGTTGAAAATTCTGATTTGTGCCAAACTGATTTCATATGAAACTAGGCTTGTAGGTCTATTTTTTATATATATATTGGAAAATTTAGAACCCAAATGACTATCCATGTTATCTATTGAAACCGATCTTATGAATTCTGCAAAATAGTGATTTTGTTTTTTTGACCTTTGGTTACTAAAGCAATTGTAACTCTTTGTTGGAAACTTTGATTGGTATGAAACTTATTTCATCTAAAAATAGATTAAAATATCTTTTAACAATAGCTTTCTTGAGTGTATTGGAGTATAATTGATAGTCTGAAGTATTTGTTCAATGGGCCTCTCGAATTCTGTCCGAAATCGAGCTTTGGTTGATTTTGTATATTCTATTTTCATTCATTTGGAAATAGATTTCATTCAACTTCCTTCATTCAATTGAGTTTTATATTACTGCTTTGAATTTTTTTTGCTTTTATCCTTAAATTATTTTCATTTTTGAAAATTATTGTGTAACGTTTATGCTATATTGTATTGACTCATATAGGCACATATATATCCCATTGTTCTGCATTTGCTTTCGATGTGTGCCTGTTCCAATTCCATTCTTTTGGACAATGAATTCATCTAACCTTCCTATTTGAACTGAGCTATATGTGATTGCTTGGAATCCTTGTATGCTCTTGCTTTCAATTCCTTTCAAATTTGAATACATTGGTGAAAGATTATGATCTTGCTTTCAATTCCTTTCAAATCCTTGTACGTTTTGTTATTCCATATGGGCTTCCGATATATGCAAATTTAATTATTCATACTATCCTTTTTGTACTCTGGTGTTTGTGGGATAAAGTTAACCTTTGCTAGAAATGATAAAGGGAGTTATGCATAGATGCTCTACCAGCCCCCTCTAACTTCACCACGTAGGTGGATGGAGCTCCCAAACGTGGGAGACTTCTGTCTGGTGGTCATTCAGAAATGGATGAATCACATTCTGTCTATGGTCCCACTACACCTTCTGTATGTTTGATATGATATCCAAAGCTTTGGTTATGTATTTCTGTATGCGCTTTGGATAAGAAAGATATGAATGCAATGTCAAATATGATGTTTCAGCTTCTGTTTTGTATTGTTCTTCGATATGCTCCAAAATATTCATATGCCATTGATATACTTTGAAATATTTCATATGCTATTGATATATTTTGAAATATCTTATTTGCCATTGATATGCTCAGAAACCTTTCATACGTCAATCTCCAAAACGTTTCATTTGTTATTAATATGCTCCGAAATATTTCATTTGTCATTATATGCTCAGGAACATTTTATATGCTATTGATATGCTCCAATTATTGAGATTATGCACCTAATGAGATTACATATATGAATTCTTATAGTCTCCCTTACATTTTGAAACCTTATTTATTTGGAAATTGTCCTCTTTTGCCATGGATATGTTAGTCACTTGCTAAGCTTTATATACTCACTCTATTGCTGTATAAATTTTTCAGGATAGCTTGCCGCTTGTTTAAATGTTAAAATTGGGCTAAGGTAGTGGAAAGCTAGAAGATTTTGGGCAGATCCTTATTAGTATATATGTTTTTATTGTACAAGCACACTCTGCATCTAATGAAATGCTGACGGTGAATCTAAACTTGTGGATTTTGTATAAGTTTAAAGGACCTCTCATGTTTAGGATTTTGGAATGTTAAGTTTAATTCGTGTAATGATATGAACTTGTGGTAAACGTTGGTTTTGTGATTGTATAGACTCCCACCCTTGTGAATTTATGCTGTGGTTATTATTTTGGTGAGTTGGGTTCAGAATTTTTGAATCATCAAGCGATGTGTTGTATGATTATAAACTACACAGGTTTTATGGATCGATAGATGTTTGAATGTTTTTAGTATCCTCAAATGTTAGTTTGGATTCTGGATTTGTTTGTGATGAAAATTTTAATATTACCGATATTTTTTAGGGGCATGACAGAGGTGGTATCAGAGCATGGTTTAAGGATCACTGAAATATTTGATATGTTGACTTACAAAATATATTATGGTTTAGTAAATTATAGTGATTGATGGAAATTATCTTTGATGCATTTTAGGAATTTAGGATGACGAGGACATTTGGTCCTCCTACTTCATTTTCTTCTGATTAATTAAGGGGGATGAAATGGTTGATCGAGGATATTAAATCAGAGTGGTGCAATGAAAGCATAATGAACCTAATCCATTGGTGGTAGAAAAATGGATGATGCAAATGGAGAAGATATTTGATGTATGAAATTGTTCTGATAATCAAAAGAATTTTTGGAGATCAAGGACGAGAATAGCTAGGGCAAGTGTATGAATAAAAAAAAAAGATTGGAAACGAATCAGAAAGTGATAACAAAAGGGTTAAGGCATCTGAATTTAAAAGGGGAAGTCACCATAAAAGCCTTAATCCTGTGTAAATGCGAGTTGAATTATGAAACAAGTCAATGTTTTCGGGTGACTGGAGCATGTTTTGTTTGTGAAAAGTTGGATCATCAAATAAAAGATTACCCTCTGAGGAAGAAGAAAGAGCCACTACCTCCTAGACCATCAGCCCATGCTAGAGTATATGCTATCACTGAACAAGATTCCAGAGCTTCTAAATCAGTGGTTGAAGGTATTCTTCATGTTTCTAAAAGAAATACAAAAGTTTTGTTTGATCCTGGTTCCAACTTATCTTTTGTTTCACAATACTTTGCTTGTCACTTGGATATTCTACCTAGACCCCTAGATTATATGTTATATGTAACAACTACTATTGGGGATTCTTTGACAATAAACTTGGTTTACCCATCTTGTTTGATTTCTATTGGAGAACACAAATTTATTGCTGATTTGATTCTTCTAGAGACCCAGGGTTTTGATATTATACTTGGCATGGATTGGTTATCTTCTTATCACACTAGTATTGATTGTTACATAAAAATAATTACTTTCTGCATACTAGATCAACCTACATTTTACTTTGAGGATATTAGGCATGATTTGCCTCCTTGCTTGATATCGGCATTCCAAGCTCATCGTCTTATGCAGAAGGGTTATTTTTGTTATATTGTATGTGTAAAGGAGTATTCAGATCAAGAAACTCACCTAGATGAAATTTTGGTGGTCAAAGAGATTCCTGATGTATTCCCAGATAACTTGCATGGTTTACCTCCAAATAGAGAGGGTGAATTTTCTATTGATTTGGTCTTTGGGACAACCCCAATATCTAAGCCTTCCTATGGGATGGCACCACTTGAGCTAAAGGAATTGAAGAAGTAACTACAAGAACTATTAGATAAAGGTTTCATTCGACCCAACGTTTCACCATGGGGTGCTCCAGTGCTATTAGTTAAAAAGAAGGATAGGACATTGAGACTTTGTATTAACTATAGACAATTGAATCAGGTGACCATCAAAAACAAGTATCCCCTGCCTAGAATTGATTATTTATTTGATTAATTGCAGGGTGCACAAGTATTCTCGAAGATTGACCTAAGGTCAGGTTACTATCAGTTGAAGATCAAGGAGGAGGATATTCCAAAAATAGCTTTTAGAACTCGACATGGTCATTATAAATTCTTGGTAATGCCTTTTGGTTTGACTAATGCCCCTACAGCTTTTATGAAACTAATGAATAGGATATTTCAACCGCTCTTGGATGATTATGTAATTATATTCATTGATGACATATTAGTGTATTCAAGGAGTAATCAGGAGCATGAGGAACACTTGAGAAATGTATTATCCATACTAAAAGAAAAAAAATTGTATGCAAAGTTTAGCAAATGTGAATTTTGGTTGAATGAAGTTGCTTTCTTAGGCGTGATAGAAGTTAGAAACTTCTTGGGCATGGTAGGATATTACAAGAGATTTGTGGAAGGATTCTCTCAAATTGTTTAACCTCTCACCCAACTAACTCAAAAGAATGTGAAATTTGAATGGGGTGATGATTGTGAGCAAAATTTTCAAGAGTTAAGAAGAAGATTAACTAGTGCCCCGATTCTCACTATTCCAAGTGGTAACGAGGGATTTGTAGTTTATACTGATGTTTCAAGAAAGGGCCTTGAATGTGTTTTAATGCAAAAAGGGAAAGTGATTGCTTATGCTTCTAAACAACTAAAAAGTTATGAACTGAATTATCTAACTCATGATTTGGAATTGGCAGTAATTTTTTTTGCTATAAAGATTTGGAGGCATTACTTATATAGACGAATATTTGAAATCTTTACTGATCATAAGAGTTTAAAGTATATTTTTATGCAAAAAGAGTTAAACATGAGGCAACGAAGATGGATAGAACTTCTGAAGGATTATGATTGTACCATCCATTATCACTTGGGAAAAGCCAATGTTGTAGCTGATGCACTTAGTAGAAAATCTACAAGTTTTATGGCTAACCTGATTATGAAGCAATGGAAGTTATTAGAAGAAAATTATGATTTGAATGTTATGAGGAAAGGGCAAAACTCGATGATATTGATGGCCTCCATCCAAGTGCAATATGACCTTATACAACAAATCAAAGAAAGACAACTACAAGATCCACGTCTAATCTACTTAAGGAATGAAGTAGAAAAGGGATTGAAGCTGAATTTTCAAATTTTAAAGGATGGCTTACTACAATTTGGGGATAGGGTGTGTATTCCAAATGAACCAAATATCAAGGACCAAATCCTGAATGAAGGTCACAATTCAAAGTACGCTATGCATCCTGGTAGCACTAAGATGTATAGAGATCTCCAAAGTCATTATTGGTGGGAAGGCATGAAGAGGGAAATTACACTGTATATTTCAAAATATTTGACTTGTCAGCAAATCAAAGTAGAACACTAGAGACCTAGAGGTTTATTGCAACCTTTAGATATTCCTAAATGGAAATGGGAATATATTACCATGGACTTTGTTTTAGGACTACCCAGAACCTCTAGAAAGCATGATGCTATTTAGGTTATCATTGATAGGTTAACCAAATATGCACATTTTCTACCGATTAATATGACTTATTCTCTTGATAGACTTGCAGATTTATATATTAATGAAATAGTAAGACTCCATAGTATTCCAAAGGAGATCATCTCTGATAGTGACTCTAGATTTCTCTCTAAATTTTGGAAAAGATTACAGGAATCTATGGGCACTAAAGTCAAGTTTAGCACTGCATATCACCCTCAGACCGATGGTCAATCAGAAAGGACAATTCAAACACTTGAAGATTTGCTTAGAGCCTATGTTATGGATTGGAAAGGTGAATGAGATAAAGATATTTCACTTATTGAGTTCACTTACAATAATAGTTATCATTCAAGTATTCAGATGGCTCCTTATGAAGCTTTATATGGGCAAAGGTGCAAAACACCTATATGTTGGGAAGAAATTGGTGATAGAAATTTGTTAGCCCTAGACAAACTATAAGAGACTAACGAGAAAATTCGTGTTATAAGGAAAATGTTAAAGACTGCTTAGAGTCGTCAAAAGAGTTATGCTGACAACAGAATACGAGATCTTAAGTTTCAAGTCAGGGATTTGTGTTCCTAAAGGTCGCCCCTTCCAAAAGCATTGTAAGATTTAGGAAGAAAGGAAAGTTAAGCCCAAGATTTATTGGACCTTTCGAGGTCCTTGAGAGGGTTGGTTCTATTGCTTCTAGGATTGCTTTGCCACCATCGTTGTGTCATATCCATAATATATTTCATGTTTCGATGATCAGAAAGTATATACCAAATCCCTCTCATATCATTAAGTATGAGCCCATGGAGATTAATAAAGACTTGTCTTCTGTGGAAGAGCCCACTCAGATTGTTGATAAGAAGGAAAAGATCCTAAGGAATCGAGTTATCCCTCTAGTTAAAGTAATATGGAGATATCATTCTAGAGAGAAAACAACCTGGAAGCTAGAGGAGGAAATGAAGAAAATTTATCCTTATCTTTTCATCAATGGAGGTATGATAAATTTAGAGGACTAAAATTTTCTTTTAGGGGGGATAGTGTAACATCCCTCGTTTCTAAAATTTCGTATAAGTTTTTAATTGTAATGTAAGTATCTATTTTAAATTTTATAAATGAGCCTAAATATAATTTTGGAGAACTTTTTGAAATAGAAATTTTTTTTTTTTGAGGACCTATTTGTAAATCCTGAGGACCTAATCGTAAACATAATAATACAAGGACTAAATTATAAAATATATAAAATAACAAATCCCACCGCCTAAGCCTCTCTGCCTTCATTCTTAAGGAAACTAAAAATGTAGCTTGCATGGAGAAGATAGGAAGAGAGAAAGAAGAAAAAAAAAAGAAGAAGAAGAGGAGAAATTTGGGGTTTTGGGTTTTTTTTTACTCAAATCTTCTCATTTGGGGTCAAAAATTCTCAAACGCAAGTATTCTAACCCCATCCTATAGAAATATTAGTCTCTATTCTCATATTAATTCTGAATAATCTGAAAGATTTCTGCTTAGAACCTGATATCTCTCTTGTTAGATACAAAACCATGGATCTGAAATTTTTCGGTGAACTAACCCCTATACATTGTTTTAGCCATAACTTTTAGCACCAAATGTGGATTTAGGCAAGGCCTAGTTCATTTGAAATTAGACTCTTATACATTTTTTTTGACACTGATATTCAAAATTTTGTACACCGAATACTTACCCAAACTTCTGTTTCAAATGAGCCTATGGATGCTATAAAATAGGGATCGTAATTTCTGACCTTTTGATACTAAAATGCCTATAAGTCCCTGTTGGAAATTTTAGTTTGTACCAAAATGATTTCATGTAAAAATAGACTTGTAGATCTTTCTTTTTATATATAGATTGAAAAATTTAGAACCCGACTCTATGAATTCTGCAAAATAGTGATTTTATTTTTTTGACCTTTGGTTACTAAATCAATTATAACTCTTTGTTGGAAATATTGATTAGTACAAAACTTATTTCATCTGGAAATAGATTGAAATATCTTTCGACAATAGCTTTCTTGAGTGTATTGGAGCATAATTGACAATCTGAAATTTTTATTCAATAGGCCTCTTGAATTCTGTCCGAAATCGAGCTTTGGTCAATTTCGCATATTCTATTTTCATTCGTTTGGAAATAGATTTCATTCAGCTTCCTTCATTCAATTGAGCTTTATATTACTGCTTTGAATTTTTATTTGCTCTTATCCTTAAATTATTTACATTCTTAAAAACTATTGTGTAACGTTTATGCTATATCGTATTGACTCATATAGGCACATGTATATCCCATTATTCCGTATTTACTTTCGATGTATGCCTATTCCAATTTCATTCTTTTGGACAATGAATTCATCTAACCTTCTTATTTGAACTGAGCCATATGTGATTGCTTAGAATCCTTGTATGCTCTTGCTTTCATTTCCTTTCAAATATGAATACATTGGCGAAAGATTATGCTTGTATCGTATAATCTCGTAAAGACACATGTACGTTTTGTTGTTCCGTATGTGCTTCCGATATATACAAATTTTATTATTCATACTATCCTTTTTGTACTCTCGTGTTTGTGGGATAATGTGAACCTTTGTTAGAAATGGTAAAGGGAGTTATGAATAGAGCCTGCAATGCTTTGTTGGCCCCCTCTGACTTCACCTAGATGTGGGTGGATGGAGCTCCTAAACGTGGGAGACTTCTGTCTGGTGGTCATTCAGAAATGGATGAATCACATTCTATCAGTGGTCCCACTACACCTTCTGTATGTTTGATATGATATCTAGAACTTTGGTTATGTATTTCTGTATATGCTTTGGATAAGAAAGATATGAATGCAATGTTAAATACGACGTTTCAGCTTCTGTTTTGTATCATTCTTTGATATGCTCCGAAATATTCATATGCCATTGATATACTTTGAAATATTTCATATGCTATTGATATATTTCGAAATGTCCTATTTGTCATTAATATGCTCAGAAACCTTTCATATGTAATTGATAAGCTCCAAAACGTTTCATTTGTTATTAATATACTCCAAAATATTTCATTTGCCATTGATATGCTCAGGAACAGTTCAAACACTATTGATATGCTCTAATTATACTATGCTCCTTCTGTTATGAACCAAATATATTTGATTGAAATGACATTTAAGATTCTTCACTTAATGAGATTACATCTATGAATTCTTATATTCTACCTTGCATTTTGAAACCTTATTTGTTTGGAAATTGTCCTCTTTTGCCATGGATATGTTAGTCACTTGCTGAGCTTTATTATTAGGATCAGGGTCGGCACTAAGAGGGGGGGTGAATTAGTGCAACGGATAAAATCACGTCATTTTCGAAAAAACCTTTGTATGTTGAAAACTGATTCCAAAAATATGCTTAGATTGAAAGTGTATAGAAAAGTATTGAAGGCAGTAAGCTATTGAAGGGGTTTGTAGTAAGGTAATAGCAATAAGTAAATGCAAACCAGAGTTTTAGAGTGGTTTGGTCAAATGTGACCTACATCCACTTTCAGCTTCCTCCTCCAACGAGGTCACCGACGTCCACTAGAGGCCTTCATTCAATAGGCGAAGGCTAACCACCCTTTTACAGCTTTACTCCTTTTGATGGGCTTAGGAGACAACCCTTACATTTTTCACTCCTCTCTGGAATGATCAAAACTTGGAAGAAAAGAGGGAGAAGAACTTCTAGCCTTTTACAACACTTTTAAGCTCTTAAAATCTTAGAATAAATGCTAAGTTTCGGTGCCCTTTCATGCATGAAAGGGTGGGGTTTATATAGGCCCCAAATTGGTTTAAATTTGGAGCTCAAAAGTGTCATCTCTTGGAATTCCGGGGTCTTGGCGATACTACCGCCATAACTAGGTGGTACTACCACCTAACAGAGCTTGGAGACCGAGCTTGGGTGGTATCACCGCCTAACAGGGGCGATGCCATGGCCCAACCTCACTCGGAGACTCGACTCCTGGGTAGTACCATCGCTGACCCAGGCGGTGCCACCGCTAGCTAGGAAATCTGGGTCCAAATGGGTTGATCCATTCAGCCCAATTTGGGTCTGTTAAGGGCCCAATTGCCCCAAGATTAATTTAATGGGATCATCTACCATTTCTAACTTAATTATTATGCTAACTATGATATTTTCAAGACATTTACTGCAACTTGCTCCAATGCATCAATCGCTTCTTCCGGCGAGCTTCCGTCAAACATCCGATGAACCCTCGGCAATGCTTCGGCGGACTTCCGGCAAACTCCTGGACTTGCGACGATCCACTTGGTGAGTTTTGATGAGCTTCTTTAGCAAGCTCCAGAAGTTCTCGGATTTGTTCCCGCAAAACCTCCGATGACCGTCCGGACTTTCGTCGAACTCTCGAACCCCCAACGTGATCATAGTCTTGACTCCGGCGCAACTCCTACTGCATGTCTTACTTTTATCATAGTTAATCCTGCACACTTATCTCAACATATGGATTAGATAACAATGACAATTGATTTCATCATAAAAATCTGAGATTCAACAATCTGCCCCTTTTTGATGATGACAATAAATTGATAACGGAGTTAACCTTAACTCCCCCTATCTATATGCCATACTCAAGATAAGTCATTCTTAAATTTCAAAGCCTTTGAATTCAAGAGATATATTGATAAGTTAAGATCGTTTAACCTTATCAATACTCCCATCATAAATCCTATCATGATGTATTTTTCTGAAAATGATTTCAAGGCTTGACATCCATTTTCAAGTCTTACATTTCAAGTTTGAGTGATAGTAATGGTAGCACTTCATCATATAGTAAGATATCAAAATGTAAAATTACGATGCAAGTTCTTGATATCTTAACATAATGCATATATGGCATAATGCAAATATGGCAATCATAGCATTTCTATCATCAATTTACCATATATTTCGATGCAAGCTTCAGTTGATATCTTAACATAATTCAAATTCAAATATGGCACTCATAGCATCAATTCATATATTTCTCCCCCTTTGTCATCAACAAAAAGGAGAACGATATAAGCAAATTTTAAACATAAGTGCAATAATGATTCATGCTATAATTAGGTTCATGTCATTTTTCAACAATGAGTGATAGGATACTAATTATATAAACATCATCAAGGAAAACATGACATGGAGATTACTTCTTCCTTTTTATTTGGTATTATCTTTTTGCGTGAAGGAGGAAAGCCATTTGTGAGATTACTCGAGTGAAGTTAAAATTAATAAGAGATTTAAATCATGTTTCATTTTTACAAGGATCAAGATATGTATGTGAATCAAATTCTTGCAAAAAAAATCTTCCCTTTTCAAGAAGGAATTTATAAGAAAGAATCATTTCATCAAATCTATTTCTCAAAAAAAAATATTTTTCACACGATAAGTCTATGAGAGATGCATTTGCTAATTGATTCTATATGTCAAAAATCAATGATATGAATTAAACTCTATATGACATGCTTATGAAAGTTGCATTAAGTCCAGAAGAGAATAATGTATTGTTAGGAACAAGAAAATCGGAAAATGAAATTTAACACTTTCATGCATTCGGACAAGGTTTTGCTATAGATTTTCAAACACAATCATAAAGATAAAACATGCTTATTATTATGGAAATTTTGTATTCAAAACACAATTTCCAACATGTTATTAAGGTATGTAGTCGTGTAAAATCATCATAATAATTAAGTGATTTGATTATTGAATCAAGAACATCCAAAAAATAATTTTAATAAGTTCATGCATTCGGACACATTAACATATCTAATTCTCGTCTAATGAAATCAAATTATTCTTCACTTAAAGACTCTGTAAAAATATCAGCTTGTTGATGTTTAGTGTCAATGAACTCTATAACTACATCATGATTAGTGACATGATCTCGTATAAAGTGATATCTAATATCAATATGTCTTTGTTAACAATATAGCACTTGTGTTATTACATTTAATGGGAATATTTTTAAGATGAACTTTATAATATGTTTTGTTCTTGAGTGTTGAATGAGATTCTTTGTTAACATATAGCACTTGTGTTTATTACATTTAATGGAATATTTTAAGATGACTTTATAATTTTCTAAGGTGTTTTTCATCCACACAACTTGTTCACAGCATGCACTGGCTGCAATATACTCAGCTTTGTTGTTCATAGTGCAATTGAGTTTTGTTTCTTAGATGACCAGGAACAAGAGCATGTCCCAAAAATTGACATATCCTAATGTGCTTTTTCTATCTATTATACACCTAGCAAAATTCGCATCAGCATAAGCAATTACTCAAACTTCTCGGTTTTTGGATACCATAATCCTAGATTTGTGTACCTTTAAAATATCTAAGTATTCTTTAACCACTTTGAGAATGAGAAATCTTAGAGTTCGATTGAAACCTAGCACAAAGTCCTACTCTGACAGGATATATGGTCTAGTTGTAGTGCGGTAAAGTAAACTTCCTATCATACCCCTATAATTTTTTGATTGAGCTTTCTCCACTTTCATCAACTTCTAACTTAGTGGAGGTACTCATAGGGAGTGTTAATAGCTTTTGAACTTTCCATATTAATCTTTTTAGGCAAATCTAAAAACATATTTAGTTTTACTAATAAGAGGTCATTTCTTAGTTGCTTAATTTGTAAGCCTAAGAAAAAGGTTAATTCTCCCATCAAACTCATTTTACATTCAAGACTCATGGTTTTAGCAAAAGATTCACAAAGATATCGTTTGTAGAACAAAAATTAATATCATCAACATAAATCTTAACAATGAGAAAATTATTTTCAAAATTCCTCGATAAACATGTAGTATCGACCTTGCCTTTTGTGAAATTCTTTTCAATAATAAAAGAACTAAGTCTCTCATACTAAGCCTTTGGGGCTTGTTTTTAACCATAGAGAGCTTTAGTTTAATTTAAACACATGATTAGGGAGGCTATTATTTCAAATCCGAGAGGTTGTTCAATATAAACTTCTTCGAAAATAAAGCCATTAAGAAAAGCACTTTTAACATCCATTTGAAATAACTTCAATTATTATTACTAGTATAAGCAAAGAGCATACTTATGGCGTCTAATCTAGCTATAGGAGTGAAGGGTTTCTTCGTAATCGATACCTTCTTCTTGGTTGAAATCTTTGGCTACTAATCTAGCCTTGTTTCTAACCACGATACATTTCATCTTGCTTGTTTCTAAAGACCTATTTAGTACCATACTAAATAGTCATTTGGCCTAGGAATAAGCCTTCCATACCTCATTTCTCTCAAATTGAGTGAACTCATCTTGCATTGTGATAATCCTGAATCATCTTTCATGGCTTCGTCAATATATTTAGGTTCAATTTGGGAGAGAAAGCGGCGTTGCGCAAAAATTTTTAAGAGAAGAATGTGTTTGAACCCCCTTAGATGTGTCTTCTAGGATTAGCTCCTTAGGAGCATCTACATACTTCCAATCCTTGGGTAGGAGTGTTTCGAAGTAGATGCATCCAAGTTGCTAGTTGGAGAAGGGGTTCATTTAAATTCAAAGAATCAAAATCATTTTCTTGATTTTGGAAATCTCATTGAAAACAACATGAATGGATTCTTCTATAATTAAGTTCTTTTATTAAAGATACGAAAAGTTTTAGAAACCGAAGAATAACCAAGGAAAATTCCTTTATCAGATTTAGCATCAAATTTTCCTAAGGCATCTTTTCATTCAAGATAAAACCTTACACCCAAAAACTTTAAAATATGAAACTTAGTTTTTTGTTGTTCCACAACTCATAGGGAGTTTTGGTGAGTAAGGGTCTTAGTAGAACTCTAGTCAAAATATAGCATGCAGTGTTTACGGCTTCGGCTAAAAATATTTGGGTAGGCTATGTTCATTCAACATGGTTCTCGCCATTTCTTGTAAATTTCTATTTTCGGGTGCCTCAAACATTGATGTAAATTGTTTATCATGTTGTATAGAATTTATCGTGGTTCCTTTAGGACCCCAAATCAGTTTGTTCGGACTAACTTTCTTGAATGGACAATGATAAGTTCTATGTCCATGTTTGCAACAAAAGTTGCATTTGCTTTGGTGTCGAACATGTATGATAGGGCCTTTAATGAAGGTGGTTGGATTTTGGTGAGGGCTTCTCACAAATCCGATTCCACTTCTTTTAGGAACATAACCCTTATTTGTAAGGATCATATTCAAAGACTTGCTACCAACCTTGAATTTCTTCAACGTATCCTTAAGTAGCAAGTTCTCCTTTTGGAGAGTTTCTAGATCATGACATTTTTTATATGGAGCTAACCTATCATGATATTCAATTTTTAATTTATTGAAATTATAAGTAAGACTATCATGCTCCTTTTTTAGCAATTTGTATTTTCTACTAATAGTTTTGCATTCATCAAATAAGTCATGGAAGGCATTTAGTACTTCGTCAAATGATAAATCTATATCAATTAAATTGTTTATCATGTTGTATAGAATTTATCGTGGTTCCTTTAGGACCCCAAATCAGTTTGTTCGGACTAACTTTCTTGAATGGACAATGATAAGTTCTATGTCCATGTTTGCAACAAAAGTTGCATTTGCTTTGGTGTCGAACATGTATGATAGGGCCTTTAATGAAGGTGGTTGGATTTTGGTGAGGGCTTCTCACAAATCCGATTCCACTTCTTTTAGGAACATAACCCTTATTTGTAAGGATCATATTCAAAGACTTGCTACCAACCTTGAATTTCTTCAACGTATCCTTAAGTAGCAAGTTCTCCTTTTGGAGAGTTTCTAGATCATGACATTTTTTATATGGAGCTAACCTATCATGATATTCAATTTTTAATTTATTGAAATTATAAGTAAGACTATCATGCTCCTTTTTTAGCAATTTGTATTTTCTACTAATAGTTTTGCATTCATCAAATAAGTCATGGAAGGCATTTAGTACTTCGTCAAATGATAAATCTATATCAATTAAATTGTTTATCATGTTGTATAGAATTTATCGTGGTTCCTTTAGGACCCCAAATCAGTTTGTTCGGACTAACTTTCTTGAATGGACAATGATAAGTTCTATGTCCATGTTTGCAACAAAAGTTGCATTTGCTTTGGTGTCGAACATGTATGATAGGGCCTTTAATGAAGGTGGTTGGATTTTGGTGAGGGCTTCTCACAAATCCGATTCCACTTCTTTTAGGAACATAACCCTTATTTGTAAGGATCATATTCAAAGACTTGCTACCAACCTTGAATTTCTTCAACGTATCCTTAAGTAGCAAGTTCTCCTTTTGGAGAGTTTCTAGATCATGACATTTTTTATATGGAGCTAACCTATCATGATATTCAATTTTTAATTTATTGAAATTATAAGTAAGACTATCATGCTCCTTTTTTAGCAATTTGTATTTTCTACTAATAGTTTTGCATTCATCAAATAAGTCATGGAAGGCATTTAGTACTTCGTCAAATGATAAATCTATATCAATTAAATTGTTTATCATGTTGTATAGAATTTATCGTGGTTCCTTTAGGACCCCAAATCAGTTTGTTCGGACTAACTTTCTTGAATGGACAATGATAAGTTCTATGTCCATGTTTGCAACAAAAGTTGCATTTGCTTTGGTGTCGAACATGTATGATAGGGCCTTTAATGAAGGTGGTTGGATTTTGGTGAGGGCTTCTCACAAATCCGATTCCACTTCTTTTAGGAACATAACCCTTATTTGTAAGGATCATATTCAAAGACTTGCTACCAACCTTGAATTTCTTCAACGTATCCTTAAGTAGCAAGTTCTCCTTTTGGAGAGTTTCTAGATCATGACATTTTTTATATGGAGCTAACCTATCATGATATTCAATTTTTAATTTATTGAAATTATAAGTAAGACTATCATGCTCCTTTTTTAGCAATTTGTATTTTCTACTAATAGTTTTGCATTCATCAAATAAGTCATGGAAGGCATTTAGTACTTCGTCAAATGATAAATCTATATCAATTAAATTTGTTACCTCATCTCCGATGGCCATTAGGGCGTAATGAGCAACTTGCTCAGTGTTGGACTCCTCTTCTTCGGACACACTTGAGTCATCCCATGTTGCTTTGAGCGCCTTCTTCTTTGGTGTTCTATTCTTGGCTTGGGGATAATCACTTTTGTAGTGTCCTGACTTCTTGCATTCGTAGCAAATACTTGGTCCTTTTTGGGTTCAAATTTATTTTTTGTGTCATTTTTAATCTTGTTTCTTTTAATGAATATTTTGAATTTCCTTGTTAGAAGTGCCAAGTCATCATCACAGTCTTCATCACTTGAGTTTTCTCTCAAGTGGTCTTCGAAAGTTCTAAGTGTCATATCCTTCCTGTTCTTTGGATGGATGTCTTTTTGCTCTTCATGAGCTTTGCAAGTCATTTCATAGGTCATTAATAACCCGATTAATTCTTCAAGAAGGAAGTTGTTTAAATCTTTAGCCTCTTGAATAGCAGTGACTTTAGGGTCCCAACTCTTAGGAAGGGATCTTAGAATCTTATTTATGAGCTCAAAATTCGAAAAACTTTTGTTGTGTCCTTTTAGACCATTGACGACATCCGTGAAATGGGTGTACATGTCGCCAATAGTCTCGCTCGGTTTCATTCGGAAAAGTTCAAAAGAATATATCAAAAGATTGATTTTTGACTCTTTCACTGTACTTGTGCCTTCATGAGTCACTTCGAGTGTATGCCAAATATCAAATGCAGTTTCACAAATCGAAACACGATTGAACTCGTTTTTATCAAGCGCACAAAATAAAGCATTCATAGCCTTTACATTAAGAGCAAAAGTCTTCTTCTCCAATTCATTCCAATCGATCATTGGAAGAGAAGACTTCAAAAATCCATTTTCGACTACATTCCAAAGTTTAAAATCCATTGAAATAAGGAAGATCCTCGTTTGGGTCTTCCAATAGGTGTAGTCCGTCCCATTGAACATGGGTGGATGTGTAATAGAGAGGCCCTCTTGATTTTCAGTGTATGCCATCTCTCCTAGGTTTTAATCCGATTGTGAGTTAACCCTGCTCTGATATCAATTATTAGGATCAAGGTTGGCATTAAGGGGGGGGGGGGTGGGGTGAATTAGTGCAGCGGATAAAAGCACGTCGTTTTTGGAAAAACCTTCGTACGTCGAAAACCGATTCCGGAAATATGCTTAGATTAAAAGTGTATGAAAAAGTATTGAAGGTAGTAAGCTATTGAAGGGGTTTTCAAAAAGGTAATAGCAATAAGTAAATGCAAACTAGAGTTTTAGAGTGGTTCAGTCAAACGTGACCTACATCCACTTTCGGCTTCCTCCTCTGACAAGGTCACCGACATCCACTAGAGACCTACCTGTTGAATCTCGGATTTTGATGATGAAACTAATTGATTGTGTTTAGATGTTTACCTGCATTGTGAGTGATGTAGGTCTACTCGATCAGGATTAGACAATTGACGTAGGAAGAATTGACGTTGCGCCGGAGGAGATGACGTTAGGATATTGGACGACAGAACGCTTCGGACGTCAAGCATCGGGCCAAGGAGAGCGAAATTTCACCAAGGATATCGGGGTTGCAGAGGTCAACCACCGATTGGGCAACATGCCGCAAGAAAGGACAATGCGCTGAAGAATCGGACGAAGCGCCAACCAATGACGTGCCGGGCAATAGAATGTCAATTCGTATTGTAATAACTGTCTAGATCGGAGTAGCATTTTGGCTTGTGTGTGCAGGATTAACTACGATAACAATGAAGACATAAAGCAAAACAAAGTACCGGAGTCAAGCGCGAAGGATTCGTTGGGAGTTCGAGCGTCCGACGGAAGTCCGAAGGTTCATCGGGAATGCTACCGAAACTAGTCGAGAATGAGTAGGGAGCTTGCCGAAGGGTTATCAGAAGCTCGCCGGAAGGTATGTCGGAAGTTCGCGGAGCTCGCCGAGAAAGATCGTAGCTTCCCGAAGAAGCTCGTCGGAACTCATCAAGATCAAATCGTGAAGTCTAGGAGCTTGCCGGGAGTCCGCAGAATGGTTTCCGAGAGTTTATCGAAAGACCGCCGAAAGTTCGCCGGAAGAAGTCTTGACTTGTGGACTTTGTAATAGCTTAGGAAATGTCTTTAAATTTGTAGTTAGCATATTAATTAGGGTTAGGATTAGGTGTTAATCTTATAACCCAAGTAGGGGCCAATTGGGCCCAAGTTCGGACTGGTTTGGGCCAAGTTTAGAGCCCAACCAGTGAGCTGAAATAGTGTAGGCGGTGGCACCACCTAGAACCTGAAAGGTTGGCAAGTGGAACCGCCGGACTGGGCGGTGGCACCGCCTAGAGCCTGAAGTATCAGGCTGTGGTACCGCCGGTCTGGGTGATGGCACCGCCCAGCACCCGAAGAGCTAGGCGGTGGCACTACTGGACTAGGCGGTGGCACCGCCCAGTACACTGTCAGTGTCAGAACTGATAGGCGGTGGCACCGCTAGCTACGGGAATCGAAGAGAATTCAAATTTTGGAGCCCAAATTTGAATCCTCTTGAGGCCTATAAATACCCCTCAATTCTCAACAAAGATTACAACTTTTTAGAAGCAATAGATTGATATAAAAGCCTTAGCAAAGTCTTTAGCAAGTCTTGTTTTCAATTGCTTGAGTGTTCACCTCCTTCTTTCTCGTTGAAAATTTGTAAGAGTGTGAACCACTTGTAAAAGGTTGTAAGAGGGGTATTTGTCCTTCCCCTTCAAAGTGATTTGCTAGTGGAAGTTGGGAGCCTCATCGAAGAAGGCTTCGCAAGTGGATGTAGGTCATTTTGACCGAACCACTTTAAAATTGGTGTGTTCTCTGGTTTGCATTTACTTATTGCTATTTACCTTACTACAAACTTTCATATGTGCTTTACTTCCTCATTACTTTTGCTGCACATCTTTACGAACACGCTTTCAAGTTAAGCACTTCCGAGTTCGGTTTTTATCGTACGAAAGATTTTCCAAAACTGACGTTTTAATCCGCTGCACTAATTCACCCCCCCCCCCCTCTTAGTGTGGCTCTGATCCTAACAATTGGTATCAGAGCCCGGTATTTCTCATTTCGGATATACACCCGAGAGAAATGGCTCTTCATGGCTTTCAAGAGGGCTTATCGGTTATTCGTCCACCGTTGTTTAACGGATTGGACTACACTTATTGGAAAACTCGAATGAGAGTTTTCTTGATTTCTATGAATTTGGATTTATAGAATATTTTTGAAAACGGTTTTCAACTTCCATCTAAACCGACGAACAAATGGTCGGATTTGGAGAAGAAGTATTTTTCTTTAAACACAAAGGCTATGAATGTCTTATTTTGCGCTTTGGACAAAAATGAGTTTAATCAGATTTCTATGTGCGAAATGACTTTTGATATTTGGCGAACACTTGAAATCATGCACGAGGGAACTAGTAGAGTCAAAGATTCGAAAGTTAACATTTTATTGCATGATTTTGAGCTTTTTCGAATGCAACCAAGCGAGACTATAGGCGATATATACACCCGTTTTACGGATGTCGTCAATAATCTAAAAGTTTTTGGCAAATCTTTTTCGAATTTTGATCTCGTAAGTAAGATCTTAAGATCCCTTCCAAAAATGTGAGATCCTAAAATAACTGCAATACAAGAGATAAAAATTTTAAATGATTTTCCGTTAGAAGAATTAATCGGGTCATTAATGACCTTGTTAGGACCCTTTTTCTAAGCTTTTGAATAATGTTTATTGAGTCTATTTAGTCCAATTATTTATTGAGTCTATTTAGTTCAGTTAGAGTCAAGTAGAGGTTTATTTAATATTTATTTATTATTAAGAGTCCAAGTCTTGGTGGACTCTAGGTGGAACTCTATAAGTAGTGATGTAACTGCTTCTTTTTGGGGAATCAATGAAAAATACTATTCTGTCTTTTGACAAACCATAGGAGGCCGATCCCCTCGAAGCGATCAAGGAGGGCCGATCCCCTCGAAGCGATCAAGGAGGTCGATCCCCTCGAAGTGATCATCCCTTTCTCTTCTTCTTTTTTACGATAAGACTATAGGGTCTTATCATTTGGTATCAGAGTAGCGATCCTTGGCGTTCTCGCTGCAACGTAACTTGAAAAAAAAAAAAACCGCAGCCACGCCCCTACTTCCGGTTGGCCCACCCGCCGCCGCTGCTCTCTGGCCAACAGCCACCGCCGCTGCCCCCCAGCCACCAACGACTCCTTCTCCACAGTCGGTGTTGTTTCCTGGCCGATCGACCAACGCCGCCGCTGCCACCTCCAGCCGGCGACCTCTCCTCCTCGCTTCCCCGTCTCCCTGCCAGCGGATCACCCCATCGCCGCTTATACCATCGGCAACGCTACCCTAGTCTGCCATCGTGCCACCCCCCACCCCTTGGGTCGCAGTCGTCACCGTCGCTGCTACTCCCCAGCCAGTGACGACTCTGCTCGCCACCCAGCCATGATCCTCGCAGCCTCCCCCTTGCTCTGGTGATAGAAAAAGGGCAAATCACCAATTGCCCTTGTTCCCGCAGTGCCACCGTCGATTCCTATTCTCCACTGCAACCTCAATCCCTGCCACGACCCTCGCTGCCTCCTTCTCCACCACGGTTGCTGCACTCCGGCCAGCGACCACCGCTGCTGCCAGCCACCGTAGCCTTCTCGTCAACCGCTTGTGATCCTTCCGGCCAACCCCTTCTGTGGTGCGACAAAAACAGAACACGCAGCAACCACCGCCGCACGCAGCAACAAAAAACAGTGCACGCAGCAACCACAGCAAGGACGCTGCCTTGCCTCAACCCCAGCAGCGCACGCACCATCGATTCCTCTTCTCAACCCCGGCTACTTCAACGCTGCCTCCCCCTGCTTAGCATCTTCTACCACAACCGCAGGTTGCCATCACCACCGCAGCCTCAACCCCGCTACCCAACGATCGCCCCTTGGGTCCAGCAACTACAACCACATCGATGTAGTCGCCTTTCAGCCCCGGCGCTCTCACCCCACACAGCGACAGAGATAGGGCAACAACTCTTCCTCCAACGCAGCGACCACAGCACTACCCTCGACGTCCACCTCCTCGGCAACTTCGCATTGACAATGCTGATGCCCTTGACCGACATCAAAAACAGGAGTTGAGAACCCAGATTTGCAGTCTTGTGCAATGGCCACCGATAACGCAGTGAAAGCACAAATGGAAGCATGGGAAATCAGAATTGAGAACCGGTTGCAAGAAACACTTAATGATTTCAAAAAGAGCCTACTGGAGAGTCTCAACAAATTTCAACAAGATAGGAGCTCAAGTTCTACATTGCATAGATCTGAAAATACAAGAAAATGGCCACAAGATTGTGACACAAACTACTCACACATGAAGGTGGAATTTCCGAGATGGAAAGATGGAGATCCGATTAGTTGGATCTCTAAGGCGGAAAATTTCTTTCATTTTCACAGAACCCCAGAAGAATCGAAGGTAGAAGTGACCTCAATCCAGCTCGATGAAGATGCAATCCAGTGGTACAATTGGTATGAAACTTGCTATGGAGTTCCTTCTACAGAGGGCTTCTTGTTCGCTTTAGTCCATCCGATTATGAGAATGTTGATGATCAGCTTGCCAAAATTTGTCAAACTTCTACAGTGTTAGAATATCAAAGTAGGTTTGAAAGATTATCAAATCAAGCTAGAGATTGGTCGGAACGACAACTTCTGGATACATTTATTGAAGGGCTTATTCCAGAGATCCGGTGTGAAGTTAAGGCTCGTCAACCCCGCACTATGATAGCTGCGATCTCATTCGCATATCTACATGAGAAAAAAATTAGCAAGGAAATATCAGCAAGGGGTTTGTGCTATGATGAAAAGTGGAGTATAGAGCACCGATGTAAACAAGGGCAACTTCTAATGATTGAACCAATTAGAGAGGAGCCGAAAGCTAAGAATGTGGACTCCGATCATGAAGGTATAAATTCTAATGAATATGTTGAACCTACCATACATATAATGCATACATTAGCCAACTACTCTAACCCGCAAACTATGGAAGTTGACGAAACTCTAGAGCATCAGCCTATTATAGTTTTGATTGATACTGGTAGCACTAGCAATTTTATGGACAGTGAGACTATTGACCGATTGGTCTACCACATTGAAGACTATGACAGATTTGAAGTAAAGATCGTTGATGGACAGATTTTCACTTGTGATAGCAATGGTTCAAAGATAAAATTGATTATACAGGGCCAGCAGTTTCTTACAATGATTACTACACTGAAAGACCGACTTGTTGCTTATACTATCAAAAGGTGGAGATCATACTTACTTGATCAACGGGTTATGATGCGTTGCAGATAGTCTATGACTAAAGAGAAACTCCTCGTGATTGATGCTGCTCAGCCTTGAGGACAAGGCTGATTTGAAGAGGGAGGAACTGTTAGGACTCTTTTTCTAAGCTTTTGAATAATGTTTATTGAGTCTGTTTAGTCCAGTTGTTTATTGAGTCTATTTAGTTCAGTTAGAGTCAGGTAGAGGTTTATTTAATATTTATTTATTATTAAGAGTCCAAGTCTTGGTGGACTCTAGGCGGAACTCTATAAGTAGTGATGTAACTGCTTCTTTTTGGGGAATCAATGAAAAATACTATTCTATCTTTTGACAAACCATAGGAGGCTGATCCCCTCGAAGCGATCAAGGAGGGCCGATCCCCTCGAAGCGATCAAGGAGGTCGATCCCCTCGAAGTGATCATCCCTTTCTCTTCTTCATTTTTACGATAAGACTACAGGGTCTTATCAGACCTATGAAATGACACTTTTGGAACATTTTGAACCCAATGAGCACTTGAACCATCTTCCAAAGAATAGGAAGGATTTGGAACTCCGGACAAATGAATACCACTTGAGCGATGACTCAAGTCATGAGGACAATGATGAACTTGAACTTCGAATACTAAATCTTAATAAGTTCATCAAACAAAAATTTAAAATAAACAATGAACTTAAACGGAGGAAGAGGCCAAAGAAGAGGAAGGCAACCAAGGATGAATTAAGAACTTCTAAAGGTGAAACGGCGAATTGAGCTTTGATGGGGTTCGACTACAAGGTAAGTAACTCAACTCTCTTGAATTATTTTGAAATTACTTGAAGTTTTTCATGAGTGCTTAAATTAGATAGTAGGAATAGGAAATAAAAAATTGTTTTTCAAAAATTATATAATGTTTTTCTGTTTAGCATCTTTGAAAAATTAAAAAAATTTGATCATGAAAAGTATATTACTAAGGTTTCATGCATGTTATGTTTTGAAATGTTGAATGATGTATGCAACATTAGGGATGATAATTATATAATATGTGACAATGCTTAGGATTAATCCATGCATGTGTATCTTGATGATTTTATGTCATGCATGAGTTTTTGAAGTAAATGTTGATTTGAAACTCTCATTTTAGATAAACATGTTTTTGGTCTAATCATTTTTATGACGAATTAAGATGCCATTCTCATGACATATTAAGATGACATAGTGCATGTACATCTATATATGAATTTCTTGATAGTCTTTTGATGATAGATGTAATCTCATGATGTATTTGGTCTTGACGGCTTCATGACAAAACTTATGTTTCGATTTTAAATTATGATACATGTTTTCACAAAAGACTTGAATACCCTCACATGAAATCAATTGTATGAAATGGAAATGAATTTTCTATCCTATTGAGTTTAATGAATTTATTTTACCAATCTTGTGAATCTCATGAAAATAAACATAATGAATATTTTGAAAATAAATGAGTGTATCATGCATTTTGTCTTAATGATTTCTCTTGAACATACTTTTTGAAATCATACTTGATGATGAATATCAAGATATTAAAAGAATGCTATCGTGGAATCATGCTTGATGATTTGTTTTATGAAATTTACCTTTTCATCTTAAATGTAGACACTTGTTTTATTAAAGGTAAAGGCATGCTTATAAGAAGCAAATCATATGAATAGAAATTTATAAAAACGAAATGCGATCCTCTATCTTATTGACTTAATGTTCGGTATCATGAATACTTTATTATCATACATGAAAGTAGTGATAAATATTTTGAAAATAAATGTTTGTATCATGTTAGATGATTTTACATTTTGTGCATGATGAGTTATAGTGATGATTAAAACAATAATTGAAATGATATAAATGATGATTTGGAATCATGCATATAATGATGAGTTTATATGTTTTGAAAATATAGATGATGATTTGGTATTATGCATGCAATAATGATGCACGCAATGATGAAATCTTCATGATAAAATTATTATTTTGATATTCATGACTTAAATCTTCCTTTCTTTTTGCCAATGACAAAGGGAGAGAAAGAGTTGCTAATGTGCTATTTTGAATTGATGTAAAGGGTCATTTCAAAGAGAAATTAGCTAGCTTGCACAAGTTAAGAAAATGCAAAAACTTACTTACTTTCTTGCACATCTAAAGAAAAGATACAATGTCACACTTGCTAAATTGTTTGCTTGCCTCATGTAAAACATGGTCCCTTGCTAGTTTGGCATTTTGCTAAGGAAGCAAAAATGACACTTCTCAAAAGAGAAGAAAGAGCTTGCTTTCTTGAACATCTTTAATTTGCTAGCTAGAATGATGTACAATTTGCTATGTTGAACATTACGAAGAAATGTTATCATGCACATCGCAAAGAAAAGCAAATATGCCAACTTGCACATCTTTAAATTTACTAGCTTGTATGTAGTAAAACTTGCATATCGTAAAAGTTGCTAACTTTTAGAGAAGCAAAGAATTGCTATCTCGAAAGAAGCAAAAAATGTAAAACTTAGAAAACTTGTAATATAATTGCTCTTGCCATGCTTTGTATCAAAAATAGGTTGATATTCTTAAAAGCATCACATTAAATTTTTTAGTATCGCAATGTATCACATGTATCGCAAATTGAAAATTTTGAGACTATTATCATATCATGTTTAACAATTGATGTATTTCATGACATAATTTCTTTGCATTTTTGTCTTGTATGTATCATATGATGATTGAAATATTGATTGATGCAAATTCATAATTTATGTAAAAGTCTAAATCATTAGTTCCTCTCCTTCTTTTCGGTAAGGACATAGGGGGAGAAAGATTGCTAGCTCAAGGGAAATGTTGGCTAGCTTGTACTCTTCCCTTCTTTTCAACAAAAACAAAGGGGAGAAAGCTTTTGTTAGTTAGAACATGCAAAGAAAAGCAAAGTGCAATCTTGTACAAGAAGCAAGTGTTGAATTGCCATGATTGAACTTAAGAATCTTGCTATACTTTTGTGCTTATATGTTGTGATGAAAATCTAGCTTCATATTACAAAAACTTGCGTATCTTTTAAAATAGCTAGAGCTACTTCTCCTTTTTGTTAATGACATACGGGGAGAAGTATATTGATGACTTCATGCATTGAATTGAATATTTTATATATATTTGCATGATGGTTTAAATGTTTTTCATAATATGTGATGAATGTTGCATGGATTTATGATAATCTAAGTGTTCTATCAATGACATATTGATAGGGGGAGTTTGGTTAAACTCCGAGGAGTTAAGGTTAACTCTGGTAGTCATCAATTAGTTGTCATCATCCAAAAGGGGGAGATTGTTGAATCTCGGATTTTGATGATGAAACTAATTGATTGTGTTTAGATGTTTAATTGCATTTTCAGTGATGCAAGTCTACTCGATCAGGATTAGACAATTGACGCAGGAAGAGATCACGTCAGGATATTGGACGGCATAACGCTTCGGATATCAAGCATCGGGCCAAGGAGAGCGGAATTGCACCAAGGATATCGGGGTTGCAGAGGTCAACCACCGATTGGGCAATAAGCCGTAAGAAAGGACGATGCGCTGAAGAATCAAACAAAGCGCCAACCAATGACATGCCAGGCAATAAAATATCAATTCACGTTGTAATAATTGTCTAGATCGGAGTAGAGTTTTGGCTTGTGTGTGTAGGATTAACTATGATAACGATGAAGACATAAAGTGAAACAAAGTGTCGAAGTCAAGCGCGAACGATTCGTTGGGAGTTCGAGAGTCCGATGGAAGTCCGAAGGTTCATCGGGAATGCTGCCGGAACTAAACTAGCCAAGAAAGAGTAGGGAGCTTGCCGAAGGGTTTTCAGAAGCTCGCCGAAAGGTACGTTGAAAGTTCACAAAGCTCATCGAGAAAGATCATAGCTTGTCGAAGAAGCTCGTCGGAACTCGCCAAGATCAAATCGTGAAGTCTAGGAGCTTGCCGGGAGTCCGCAGAATAGTTTCCGAGAGTTTATCGAAGGACCGCTAGAAGTTCGCCGGAAGAAGTCTTGACTTGCGGACTTTGTAATAGCTTAGGAAATGTCTTTAAATTCGTAGTTAGCATGTTAATTAGGGTTAGGATTACATGTTAATCTTATAACCCAAGTAGGGGCCAATTGGGCCAGAGTTCGGATTGGTTTGGGCCAAGTTTGGAGCCCAACCAATGAGCCGAAATAGTGTAGGCGGTGGCACCATCAGACCAGGCGGTGGCGCCGCCCAGAACTAGAAAGGTTGGGCGGTGGAACCGTCAGACTGGGCGGTGGCACCGCCCAGAGCCTGAAGTATCAAGCGGTGGTACCGCCGGTCTAGGCGGTGGCACCGCCCAGCACCCGAAGAGTTATGCGGTGGGACCGTCCAATACACTGTCAGTGTCAGAACTGACAGGCGGTGGCACTATTAGCTTTAGGAACCGAAGAGAATTCAAATTTTGGAGCCCAAATTTGAATCCTCTTGAGGCCTATAAATACCCCTCAATTCTCAGTAGAGATTACAACTTTTTACAAGCAATAGATTGAGATAAAAGCCTTAGCAAAGTCTTTAGCAAGTCTTATTTTCAATTGCTTAAGTGTTCACCTCCTTCTTTATCGTTGAAAATTTGTAAGAGTGTGAACCGCTTGTAAAAGGTTGTAAGAGGGGTATTTGTCCTTCCCCTTTAAAGTGATTTGCTAGTGAAAGTTGGGAGCCTCATTGAAGAAGGCTTCGCAAGTGGATGTAGGTCATTTTGACCGAACCACTTTTAAATTGGTGTGTTCTCTGGTTTGCATTTACTTATTGCTATTTACCTTACTGCAAACTTTCATACGTACTTTACTTCCTCATTACTTTTGTTGCACACCTTTACGAACACGCTTTCAAGTTAAGCACTTCTGAGTTTGGTGTTTATCGTATGAAAGATTTTCCAAAACCGAAGTTTTAATCCACTGCACTAATTCACCCCCCCCTCTTAGTGCCGCTCTGATCCTAACACTTCCTTCAATAGGCGAAGGCCAACCACCCTTTTACAGCTTTACTCCTTTTTATGGGCTTAGGAGACAACCCTTACAGATTTTTCACTCCTCTTGAATGATCAAAACTTAGAAGAAAAGAGGGAGAAGAACTTCTAGCCTTTTACAACACTTTTAAGCTCTCAAAATCTCAGAATAAATGCTAAGTTTTGATACCCTTTCATGCGGTGGGGTTTATATAGGCCCCAAATTGGTTTGAATTTGGAGCTCAAAAGTGTCATCTCCCGGAATTTCGGGGTCCTGGCGGTACTACCGCCATAATTGGGCGGTACTATCGCCATAACTGGGCGGTACTACCGGTTGACAGAGCTCGGAGACCGAGCTCGGGCGGTACCACCGCTTGATAGGAGCGATACCATGGCCAGCCAGAGGCGATACCATCGCCCAACCTCACTCGGAGACTCGGCTCTTGGGCGGTGCCACCGCCGACCCAGGCGGTGCCATCGTTGACCCAGGCGATGCCATCGCTGACCCAGGCGATGCCACCGTCGACCAAGAAATCTAGGTCCGAATGGGCTAATCCATTCGGCCCAATTTGGATCTGTCAAGGGCCCAATTGCCCCAAGATTAAGTTAATGGGATCACCTCCTATTTCTACCTTAATTATTATGCTAACTACGATATTTTCAAGACATTTACTGCAACTTGCTCCGGTGCGTCAATCGCTTCTTCCGGCGAGCTTTCGGCGAACATCCGATGAACCCTCGGCGATGCTCCGACGGACTTCCGGCAAACTCCTAGACTTGCGACGATCCACTTGGCGAGTTCCGATGAGCTTCTTTGGTAGGATCCTGGACTTCTCGGATTTGTTCCTGCAGAACCTCCAATGACCATCCAGACTTCCGTCGAACTCTCGAACCCCCAACGTGATTATAGTCTTGACTCCGGCGCAACTCCTGCAACATGTCTTACTTCTATCGTAGTTAATCCTGCACACTTATCTCAACATATGGATTAGATAACAAATGACAATTGACTTCATCATCAAAATCCGAGATTCAACAATCTCCCCCTTTTTGATGATGACAATCAATTGATAACGGAGTTAACCTTAACTCCCCCTATCTATATGCCATACTCAAGATAAGTCATTCTTGAATTTCAAAGCTTTTGAATTCAAGAGACATATTGATAAGTTAAGATTGTTTAACCTTATCAATACTCCCATCATGATTCCTATCATGATGTATCTCTCTAAAAATGATGTCAAGGCTTGACATCCATTTTCAACTCTTACATTTCAAGTGTGAATGATAGTAATGGTAGCACTTTATCATATGGTAAGATATCAAAATATAAAATTACGATGCAAGTTCTTGATTTCTTAATATGATGCATATATGGTATAATGCAAATATGGCAATCATATCATTTTTATCATTAATTTAACATATATTTTGATGCAAGCTTCTTTTGATATCTTAACATAATTCAAATTCAAATATGGCACTCATAGCATCAATTCATATATTTCTCCCCCTTTGTCATCAACAAAATGGAGAACGATATAAGCAAATTTTAAACATAAGTGCGGTAATGACTCATGCCATAATTAGGTTCACGTTTCATTTCATTTTTACAAGGATCAAGATATGTATGTGAATCAAATCCTTGCTTCAAAAAAAATCTTCCCTTTTCAAGAAGGAATTTATAAGAAAGAATCATTTCATCAAATCCATTTCTCAAAAAAAATATTTTTCACATGATAAGTCTATGAGAGATGCATTTGCTAATTGATTCTATATGTCAAAAATCAATGATATGAATTAAATTTTATATGACATGCTTATGAAAGCTGCATTAAGTCTGGAAGAGAATAATGTATCATTAGGATCAAGAAAATCCGAAAATGTAATTTAACACTTTCATACATTCGGACAAGGTTTTGCTATAGATTTTCAAACACAATCATGAAGATAAAACATGCTTATTATTATGGAAATTTTGTATTCAAAACACATAATTTCCAACATGTTATTAAAGCATGTAATCCTGTAAAATCATCATAACAATTAAGTGATTTGATCATTGAATTAAGAACATCTGAAAAATAATTTTAATAAGTTCATGCATTCTGACACATTAACATAACTAATTCTCTTCTAATGAAATTAAATTGTTCTTCACTCAAAGGCTTTGTAAAAATATCAGCTAGTTGATGTTTAGTATCAATAAACTCTATTACTACATCATGATTAGTGACATGATCTCATATAAAGTGAGGTCTAATATCAATATGTTTTGTTCTTGAGTGTTGAATGAGATTCTTTGTTAAACATATAGCACTTGTGTTATCACATTTAATGAGAATATTTTTAAGATGAACTTTATAATCTTCTAAAATGTTTTTTATCCACATAACTTGTGCATAGCATGCACTAGCTGCAATATACTTAGCTTCGGTTGTTGATAGTGCAACCGAGTTTCGTTTCTTAGATGACTAGGAAACAAGAACATGTCCCAAAAATTGGCATGTTCCTGATGTGCTTTTTCTATCTAGTCTACACACAACAAAATCTGCATCAGCATAAGCAATCAACTCAAACTTCTCGGTTTTTGGATACCATAATCCTAGATTTGTGGTACCTTTAAGATATCTAAGTATTCTTTTAACCACTTTGAGATGAGATATCTTAGGGTTTGATTGAAACCTAGCACAAAGTCCTACACTGAACATGATATCTGGTCTAGTTGTAGTGAGGTAAAGTAAACTTCCTATCATACCCCTATAAATTTTTTGATCGAAACTTTCTCCACTTTCATCAACTTCTAACTTAGTGGAGGTGCTCATAGGAGTGTTAATAGCTTTTGAGCTTTTCATATTAAATCTTTTTAGCAAATCTAAAGCATATTTAGTTTGACTAATAAAGATGTCATTTCTTAGTTGTTTAATTTGTAAGCCTAAGAAAAAGGTTAATTCTCCCATCAAGCTCATTTCAAATTCAAGACTCATGGTTTTAGCAAAAGATTCACAAAGAGATTCGTTTGTAGAACCAAAAATAATATCATCAACATAAATCTGAACAATAAGAAAATTATTTTCAAAATTCTTGATAAACAATGTAGTATCGACTTTTCCTTTTGTGAAATTATTTTCAATAAGAAAAGAACAAAGTCTCTCATACCAAGTCATTAGGGCTTGTTTCAAACCTTGGAGAGCTTTAGTTAATTTAGACACATGATTAGAGAGGCTATTATTTTCAAATCCGGGAGGTTGTTCAACATAAACTTCTTCGGAAATAAAGCCATTAAGAAAAGCACTTTTAACATCTATTTGAAATAATTTAAAATTATTATTACTAGCATAGGCAAGGAGCATCCTTATGGCTTCTAATCTAGCCACAGGAGCGAAGATTTTTTTATAATCGATACCTTCTTCTTGGTTGAAACCCTTGGCTACCAATCTAGCCTTGTTTCTAACCACGATACCATATTCATCTTGCTTATTTCTAAAGACCCATTTAGTACCAATAACTAAATGGTCATTCGGCCTAGGAACAAGCTTCCATACCTCATTTCTCTTAAATTGATTTAACTCATCTTGTATTGCGATAATCCATGAATCATCTATCATGGCTTCGTCAATACATTTAGGTTCAAGTTGGCACAAAAATTTTTAAGAGAAGAACGTGTTTGAACCCTCTTAGATGTATCTCCTAGGATTAGCTTCTTAGGATAAGCATCTACACACTTCCAATCCTTGGGTAAGGATGTTTCGGAAGTGGATGCATCCAAGTTGCTAGCTGGAGAAGGGGTTTCATTTAAATTCAAAGAATCGAAATTAACATCATCATCAAAATCATTTTTCTTGATTTTGGAAATCTCATTGAAAACAGCATAAATGGATTCTTCTATAATTAAAGTTCTTTTATTGAAGATATGAAAAGCTTTAGAAATCGAAGAATAACCAAGGAAAATTCCTTCATCAGATTTAGTATCAAATTTTCCTAAGGCATCTTTTTCATTCAAGATAAAACACTTACACCCAAAAACTTTAAAATATGAAACATTGGGTTTTTTGTCGTTCCACAACTCATAAGGAGTTTTGGTGAGTAAGGGTCTTAGTAGAACTCTATTCAAAATATAGCATGTAGTGTTTACGGCTTTGGCCCAAAAATATTTGTGTAGGCCATGTTCATTCAACATGGTTCTCGCCATTTCTTGTAAATTTCTATTTTTTTCTTTCTACTACTCCATTTTGTTGAGGATTTCTTGGAGTAGAGAAGTTGTGATTATATCCATTAAATTCACAAAATTCATGAAAATCACGATTTTGAAATTCACCACCATGATCACTTCTAATTGACGAAATCATAGAACCCTTTTCATTTTGGACAAGTTTGCAAAACTTGGTAAAATATCTAAATCATTCATTTTTGTGTTTTAAGAAATAAGTCCATGTGTATTTACTATAGTCATCTACAATGACGAAGGTATATTTGCTACCTCCTAAGCTTGATGTAGAGATAGGTCCAAACAAGTCCATATGGATCAATTGTAAGGGCCTAGAGGTGCTTATTTGATTCTTAGATTTGAAACTACCCTTAATTTGTTTTCCTAATTAACAAGCATCACACACATTATCTTTAATGAACTTGAAATGAGGAATTCCTCTTACAAGTTCTTTGGATGATATTTGAGTGATTAGTTTCATGCTAGCATGACCTAATCTCCTATGTCAAAGCCAAGCATCCTCATTCAAAACCGAGAAACACATTTCATTGCAAAGATCATTGATGTCAATGGTGTATACGTTATTTTGTTTTAATGCAATCATAGATGTGTTTTTGTGTGGTTTTTCAATGATGCAAGTATTAGATTCAAATTTGACAATATATCCTTTATCACATAATTGACTAATGCTCAAGAGGTTATGTTTTAAACCATCAACTAACAAAACATCTTCAATAAAGAAGTTGGATTTGTTACCTATAGTTCCTTTGCCAATGATTTTACCCTTGTTGTTGTCTCCGAAGGTGACATACCCTTCGTCTATGCTAGTGAGCTTAGAGAATTGAGATGGATCTTCGGTCATATGCCTTGAGTATCCACTATCAAGGTACCATCTCTTGCTCCTAGCTTGTGATGGTATATGTTTCTACAAGAAAGGATGATTTTTAGGTACCCATTTACTTTTGGGTGCCTCAAATATTGATCTAAATTGTTTATCATGTTGCATAGAATTTATCGTGGTCCCTTTAGGAACCCAAATCAGTTTGTTCGGACTAACTTTCTCGAATGGACAATGATAAGTTCTATGTCCATGTTTGCAAAAAAAGTTACATTTGCTTTGCTGCCAAACATGTAAGATAAGGCCTTTAATGAAGGTGGTTGGATTTTGGTGAGGACTTTTCACAAATCTTATTCCACTTCTTTTAGGAACATGACCCTTATTTGTAAGGATCATATTCAAAGACTTGCTACCAACCTCGAATTTCTTCAAGGTGTCCTTAAGTAGCAAATTCTCTTTTTGGAGAGTTTCTAGATCATGGCATTTTTTACATGGAGCTAAACTATCATGATATTCAGTTTTTAATTTATCAAAATTACAAGTAAGACTATCATGCTCTTTTTTTAGCAATTTGTATTTTCTACTAATAGTTTTGCATTCAACAAATAAGTCATGGAAGGCATTTAGTAATTCGTCAAATGATAAATCTGCATCAATTAAATTCGTTACCTCATCTCCGATGGCCATTAGGGCGTAATGAGCAACTTGCTCGGTGTTGGACTCCTTTTCTTCGGACGCACTTGAGTCATCCTATGTTGTTTTGAGCGCCTTCTTCTTTGGTGTTCTCTTCTTGGCTTAGGGACAATCACTTCTGTAGTGTCCCGGCTTCTTGCATTCGTAACAAATAACTTGGTCCTTTTTGGGTTCAAATTTATTCTTTGTGTCATTTTTAAACTTGTTTCTTTTAATGAATTTTTTGAATTTCCTTGTTCGAAATACCAAGTCATCATCACAGTCTTCATCACTTGAGTTTTCTCTCAAGTGGTCTTCGAAAGTTCTAAGTGCCATATCCTTCCTGTTCTTTGGAATGATATCTTCTTGCTCTTCATGAGCTTTGCAAGTCATTTCGTAGGTCATTAATGACCCGATTAATTCTTCAAGAGGGAAGTTATTTAAATCTTTAGCCTCTTGAATAGTAGTGACTTTAGGGTCCCAACTCTTAGGAAGGGATCTTAGAATCTTATTTACGAGTTCAAAATCCGAAAAACTTTTGCCGAATCCTTTTAGACCATTGACAACATCTATGAAACGGGTGTACATGTCGCCAATAGTCTCGCTCGATTTCATTCGAAAAAGTTCAAAAGAATGTATCAAAAGATTGATTTTTGACTCTTTCACTCTACTTGTGCCTTCATGAGTCACTTCGAGTGTATGCTAAATATCAAATGCGGTTTCATAAATCAAAACACGATTGAACTCGTTTTTATCAAGCACACAAAATAAGGCATTCATAGCCTTTGCATTAAGAGCGAAAGTCTTCTTCTCCAATTCATTCCAATCGATCATTGGAAGAGAAGACTTCAAAAATCCATTTTTGACAAGATTCCACAGTTCAAAATCCATTAAAATAAGGAAGATTGTTAGAACCCTTGCAGATTCTAAGCTTGGGATTGATCTCTTTAGGGGATCGGCCTCCTGGAACTCTATAGGGGTTCCCTTCCTCCAAGTTGTTGCTCAAAAGCTGTAGAAAATATTCATCTATTGCCTATCAAAAGAGGATGAATACATGACTATTTATAGGGTTTCTAAACCCTAACTCCTAATAGGACTCCTACTCAAGACTCTTACTCAATTAAGACTTATACTAAAGACTCCTAATAGGACTCCTACTCAAGACTCCTATTCCTTTACAACTCCTAATTCTTCTTTAAGAAATAACCTCCAAACCCTAGCCGGCCTCTTCACCTCTTTAATAAGGGTCGGCTTAGGTAGATTTTATATGAATGTCCCTATCAATTAGGACTCTCCTAGCTAGAGTCCTAACAGACCCGCCCTCTTCAAATCAGCCTTGTCCTCAAGGCTGACAATCCATGAATTTTGATAATTTGATTTTCAAGTCATCATAGTTCTCCCAAGTGGCACCTTCTACTGGTAAGTTCGCCCATTGTATTAGCACTTTAGTAATGGGTCCTCGTCGTTGAGTCATGATCCGTCGATCAATAATGGCACTCAAATGGGTTTGGAGTTCTTAATGGGTAGTCATATTTAGTGGGTGGCATTGGGTTGTCTCCAAGCACCTATTTATTACTTCCATCTGGCCATTGGTTTGTAGTAATACATTGTACTCCTTTTCAATCTAGTGTCCTATATATGGAATAATTCTGTCTAAAATCTGCTCGTGAAGATGCAAGTAGAATTTGGTACAAGCACAATGTGTCCCTTATAACGTAATTCTTTTGAGTCCCAATTGTAATGAGCCACGGAGTTTAGTGCTTCCTCCAATTTTTTTATAATCTTACTAATCTCTGGATCTTGTCGTCATTCCTTCTTAATATCCTTAAGGAAGTCACAGGTTGAAAGTGAAATGGTCAAAAATTCAGCTTGCTTGGGTAGCCGTGAAAGGGCATCTACAACAACATTCTCTTTCCCCTTTTTGTAAGTTATTTCATAATCATATCTAAGAAGCTTTGTTATCCATTTTTGCTGCTCAAGGGAAGATATCTTCTGCTCCAAGAAATATTTTAGGCCTTTATGGTCGGTCTTGATTTGAAAGCGTCGCCCGATCAAGTATGATCTCCATTTAGCCACCGCATGCACAATCGAAAACATCTCCTTGTCATAAATAGTCATTTTGAGATGGGAAGGAGATAATGCCTTACTAGTATAAGCGAGGGGGCAGCCATCTTGTATTAGTACAACACCAATTCTGACTCCGAAGGCATCAGCTTCAATAACAAAAGTCTTACCAAAGTCGAGCGTTGTCGTCACTATGGCTTTATGTTCGTCGAAGGTAATGGTGGCTTTGTCTGACCATTGGAAAGCATGTTTTTTCAGCAAGGAAGTAAGTGATGCACTAATCTTTCTATAATTTTTCATGAACTTACGATTGTAGCCTATTAAATTGAGAAAGCCATGTAGCATTTTTATGTTCCTCGAGGTTGGCCAGTTCTGCATTGCTCCAATTTTGGAGGGGTTTACTACCACACCTTCCTTTGATATGATATGCCCAAGATATTCTACCTTCTGGTGAAGAAAACAAAAATTCGTAGTGGCCGTTGTGTGTTCGAAAGATGGTTTCGGTATGTCTTCTTTGCACACTCATATTTTATGATACCCGGATTGAAGGTCCAACTTTATGAAGATTTGTGCTCCCTTTCATCTAGCAATTCATCTGCTATTGAAATAAGGTATTTGTCTTTGATGGTTATGCCATTGAGGGTTCGGTAATCAATGCACATTCGCCATGTTTCGTCCTTCTTTCGTACGAAGAGCATCGATGAAAAGTAGGGGCTGCAACTTGGCCAAATAACTCCTATTTTGGGCATCTCTTTTATAATCCTTTCTATTTCATCCTTCTGCAGATATGAATGTTGATATAGCCAAGTATTTGTAAGAGGTTTGCCCAGAAGAATCGGTATACAATGATCATGCCAACGGGCAAGAGGAAGGTTGGCGGTTCGTCAAATATATTTGAAAATTCAGCAAGCAAAGGAAGTAGGTTTGGATCTTCAAATTCTATTGGCTCTCTCTTAGTTTGCTGCTCAAGTTGTACCAAAAAGCCACTGCATGCTTTATGCAAAACCTTCTCCATTTGTTGTGTGCAAATCGTCATTACGTCGCCCCCACGTTTCCCATGTAGAATCACCTGTTTCCCTTTACTATAAAATCTCAAAATTAGTTTCATAAAATTCTAGGAAACATCACCTAATGTTGTCAACCATTCAATTTTGAGCATGGCCTCATGATCATCAAGAGGGAGGAGGAAGAAATATGTAATTATCTCTTGGTCTTGCAGTAACAGTTTCTCCCGCGGGCGCCTACGATCACACATCAGAATCCGTCTGTCGGTGAACTTGACGTCAAACCTACTATAATACTCGATAGGTAAGGCCATCTGGACAGCAACTTTACTATCTAGGAAGTTATTAGTGCTGCCCGTGTCGATGAGAATAGTGATCAATTATTGTTTGAGAAGGCCTTCAACTTTTATCGTTTGCGGGTTTGAGTAGCCGGCTAGTGCAAGTACCATAACTTCGGTCGGTTGTGGCTCTTCTTCTGCATCTTCTTTTTCATTATCAAGGCTCTTTTCTAGATGTTCAATGACCTCTTCTTCTACTGGTTTAATCATAAGAAGTCTCCCTTTTCTACAGTAATGCTCGCGGTTCCACGGCTCGTCGCGGTGCCAACATAACTCCTTCGTAGATCGCTCCCGAAGCTCTTCTCTTATCATCATTTTTGGTGCAAGGACTTGATTGATAGTAGGGGGGGGTGAGGGCTTCTGCATTGCAGGTCGAGAAGCGATCCTATTCCTCCAGGCTTCAAGGTTCAATCGCTCCTCTTGATGTCGTGCGAAAGAGATGGCTACCATAAGCATGTACGGTTATCGTGCTTTAACTTCTCCCCGGACCTCCGGCTTCAAGCCCTCAATGAAGGTCCCCAATAGCTGTTTTTGAGATCAATAATGAGTTTGATTAGATAACCTTTCAAACCTGGTTTGGTACTCCTCAATGGTAGAGGTTTGTTGGATCTTTGCTAGTTGTTCGTCAATGTTCTCGTAATCGGTTAGTCCGAAGTGGATCAATAGTCTTTCTTTGAATTGTCGCCATGAGAGGACTCTATGAGTATATTTAAACCAATCAAACCACTGTATGGCATCCCCTTCAAGATGTATAGCTGCAATTTCCACCATAGATGCATCCGCAGTTTTATGATACCAAAAATATCGCTACGCACGCGAGATCCAACCAATCGGGTCTCCTTCTTCCTATCTAGGGAAGTCCACCTTCATGCGTGGATAGCTGTGGTCGGTCATAAAGCCTCCCCTCTCTTGGAAGTCATCTCTTCGGGCTTGGTGCGATTGGTTAAAGCTCTCTCCTTGATGTGATTTCTTCATGCTTGGTGGTCGGCCCAAACTGAGTTCGGTAAAGAGAATCTGAATCTTATCCTCCATTCGTGCCTCCAAGGCTTCGAATTTAGCATTGATTGCCTCCTTAGGTGCTATAGTATATGCTTCTAAATCTGTGATTTTAAGATCTCTCTTTTGTTGTTGGGTTAAAGGCAAGTATAGGTTGAGAGAAGTGATGGTCAAAAGGGATTGGTGGATTGGTGGATGTAGGCTGCGGTTTAGGCTTGTTTTGTGGCCGTCTTTGGTGAAGTTTGAGGGTGTGGTTTAGTAGAGTTTTAGGGCTGTGGATGAAAGTTTTAGATCTGTGGTAGATGGCAGCAAAGGTTTGATAGAAATCAGTGGAAGTTTGCCGCAGAATTGTGTTGTCTTGTAAGAGCAGAATTGTCGTCGAAGAAACAATAATTTTTCGAGAAAATTTCCACCAAAAACTTGAGAGATTTGAGGAGGGAATTGACAGCAAAGATGTGCAATTTAATTAAGAAAATTTCGGCAGTATAATAGCAAGGAAATTGGTGCAAGTTGTGATAGCAGAATTCTCGTCGAAAAATTTCAGCGGTTTGCGACGAAAATTTACAGCAACACAAAATCATTTTTAGAGATGAATTCCTCAATCGATCAATCTTAGATGGAAGCCAAGATGATTTATGAAGTGTATAAGAAATTTTGTTCAAAAAATATTGCAAATAGATCGGTTAAGGCAACAATATGCAGCTGAAATTTTCTACAGCATAGATTTTCAATTATAGCAAATTGGACGTAAAAGATTAGCGGTTTATATTGAGAATTTTTCGATGAAACAAAAGGGAAATCTACTGTTAGGAAGTGTCAAATCTATCATAAAAATTTTATAGAGATTTGGATAGAAAAAACATAGTGGCAAGATCAAACAAATTGTACTATGCGGTTGGAATTTTACAGTGCAGATTTTCAAGTAAAGTATAGCAGATTAGACGTAAAAGATCAATCGTTTATATTGAGAATTTTTTGACAAATCCAAAGGGAAATCTGGTGATAGGAAGTTTCAAAGTTGTCATAAAAATTTCGTAAAGATTTGGATAGAAAAATATAGTAGCAAGATCAAATAGATTGTGCTATGCGGTTGGAATTCTGCAATGTATCTTCCGTCGTAGAGATGAAAACTTTGCGATGAAAAGTTTATGCAGCAATATAGAAATAATTTTTTTTATTTTCGAATAAGGATAACTAAATTGCAGCAGCAGTAAGGTACAAAACCAGAACCTGTTGCAATTCACGGGGAGATCAAAGAATGATCCGCGGTGGTGGAGATGACAGTGGAATTTGGCGACGATCTTTTAAGTAATTGTGGGAATTGCTTTGGGCGGCTGTGAAGAGATGATTGATGGCTGTGGAAGGGCAGCAAGACACCAAGAACGCTGCTCTGATGCCAAGTGCTAGAACGCTTGCAAATTCTAAGCTTGGGGTTGATCTCTTTAGGGGATCGGCCTCCTGGAACTCTATAGGGGTTCCCTTCCTCCAAGTTGTTGCTCAAAAGCTGCAGAAAATATTCATCTATTGCCTGTCAAAAGAGGATGAATACATGACTATTTATAGGGTTTCTAAACCCTGACTCCTAATAGGACTCCTACTCAAGACTCCTACTCAATTAAGACTTCTACTCAAGACTCCTACTCAAGACTCCTATTCCTTTACAACTCCTAATTCTTCTTTAAGAAATAACCTCCAAACCCTAGCCAGCCTCTTCACCTCTTTAATAAGGGTCGGCTTAGGTAGGTTTTACATGAATATCCCTATCAATTAGGACTCTCCTAGCTAGAGTCCTAACAAAGATCTTCATTCGGGTCCTCCAATAGGTGTAGTCCGTCCCATTAAACATGGGTGGACTTGTGATAGAGTGGCTCTCTTGGATTCCGACGTATGCCATCTCTCTTAGGTTTTAATCCGATTGAGAATTAATCGAGCTTTGATACCAATTGTTAGGATCAAGAGCACTAAGAGGGGGGGGGGGATGAATTAGTGCAGCGGAAAACTTTCGACGATTTAAAACTATGTTCATACGATAAAAACGATTTCGGTATGAAAGTCGATTTAGAAATTACTTTAACTTAAGATCAAGCAAAGTGCAATTAAAGTAAAGCTATGGACGTAGTTGCAGTTAAGATAAAAAATAAAATGTAAATGCAAACCGAGATTTAGAGTGGTTCGGTCAATCTTGACCTACATCCACTTTTGGCTTCCTCCTCCGATGAGATCACCGACGTCCACTAGAGGCCTTCCTTCAATAAGCGAAGGCCAACCACCACTCCTTTTGACGGGCTTAGGAGACAACCCTTACAGATTTTTCACTCCTCTCTTGAATGATCGAAACTTGGAAGAATAGAGGTAGAAGAACTTTTGCCCTTTTACAATACTTTTAAGCTCTCAAAATCAAAGAATAAATGCTAAGTTTTGGTACCCTTTCATGCATAAAAGGTTGGGGTTTATATAGACCCCAAGAGGATTCAAATTTGGGCTCCAAATTTGAATTCTTTTGGGTTTCCCAATGCTGGTGGTGCCACCGCCTATCAGTGGCGGTGCCACCGCTTGTCAGTGTCAGATACTGACAGTGTACTGGCGATGCCACCGCAGAACTCTTGGGTTCTGGGCGATGGCACTGCCCAGTCCGGCAGTACCACCGCTTGATACTTCAGGCTCTGGGCAGTGCCACCGCCTAGTCCAACGGTTCCACCGCCCAACCTTTCGGGTTCTGGGCGATGCCACCGCCTAGACTATTTCAGCTTATTGGTTGGGCTCCAAACTTGGCCCAAACAGTCCGAACTCGGGTCCAATTGGCCCCTAACCAGGTTATAGGATTAACCCTTAATCCTAACTCTAATTACATGCAAACTATGAAATTAAGACATAGTCCTAAGCAGATTTTTAACCGGCAATGTCGAGTTCCCTTCCAGCGAGCTTCCGACGAACTTCCGGTGAACTTCCGACGAACGTCCGACGAACTCTCGCGTGATGCTCCGGCGGACTTCCAGCAAACTCTTGGACTTGTGTCGATCCACTTGGCAAGTTCTGACGAGCTTCTTTGGCAAGCTCCTGGCCTTATCGGATTTGTTCCCGCAGAACCTCCGACGACTGTCCAGACTTCCGTCGAACTCTCGAACCCCCAACATGATCATAGTCTTGACAACGACGCAACTCCTACTGCATGTCTTACTTTTATCGTAATTAATCCTGCACACTTATCTCAACATATGGATTAGATAACAAATGACAATTGACTTCATCATCAAAATCCGAGATTCAACAGTTTAAAGGACCTCTCATGTTAAGGATTCTGGAATGTTAAGTTTAATTCATGTAATGATATGAACTTGTGGTAAACATTGGTTTTGTGATTGTATAGACTCCCACCCCTGTGAATTTATGCCGTGGTTATTATTTTGGTGTGTTGGGTTCAGATTTTATAAATTATCGAGTGATGTGTTGTATGATTATAAACAGCATAGGTTTTATGGATCGTTAGATGTTTGAATGTTTTTAGTATCCTCAAATGTTAGTTTGGATCCTGGATTTGTTTGTGATGAAAATTTTAATATTATCGATATTTTTGAGGGGCGTGACACTAGGATCATGTCCAAGCCTTTGCTACCGACCTTAAACTTATTCAAAGTCTCTTTAAGTAGCAAATTTTTATTTTTTATTGCTTCTAAGTTTTCACACTTAGAGGATGGAGGAGTTTGAAGACTATCAAGCCTATTTTGTAGTAAGGCATACTCTTTTTTTAATAGATTGAACTTTATACTAATAGTTCTACACTCATCAAATAATTCGTGAAAAGTGATTAGCGCATACCTCTTTTCCTAAAGTCATTAGCGTGAAGTTTACCTCCTCTTTGTTGCTAGCTTCTTCATTCTCAGAATCACTTGAATCGTCCCAAGTCACTTTTAAAGCTTTCTTCTTCTTCGGTTGCTTCTTCTTGGCTTGGGGGCATTCATTTTTGAAGTGCCCCGGCTTCTTACATTCATAGCATATTTTTTGATCTTTTTTATGTTCAAGTTTGTTTGTGGTGTTATTTTTAAATTTGTTCTTTCTTATAAATTTAAAAAAATTTTGAGTTAAAAGTGTAATGACATCGTCACTGTCCTTATTACTGGGTGTTCCTTTCAAGTGGTCTTCTTGTATTGTAAGTGTCATATCCTTCCTGTTCTTTGGAAGGGGGTTCTCGAGCTCTTCATGAGCATGACACGTCATTTCGTAGGTCATTAGAGACCCAATAAGTTCTTTGAGAGGAAATGTTTTAAGGTCCTCGGCCTCTTGAATGACCGTAAGTTTTGGATCCCAACTCTTTGGAAGGGATCTTAAAATTTTAGTTACTAGTTCAAAGTTAAAAAAATCTTTACCAAGAGCTTTGAGTCCATTGATGACATCCGTGAAACGGGTGTACATGTCTCCGATGGACTCATTTGGTTTCATTTGGAAAAGTTCATAAGAATACATAAAAATATTAATTTTGGACTCTTTCACTTGGCTAGTGCCTTCATGAGTGACCTCAAGAGTTCTCCAAATATCAAAAGCTGATTCACAAATCAAAATGCAATTAAATTCATTTTTGTCAAGTGCATAAAATAAGGTATTCATAGCCTTTGCATTTAAAGCAAAAAGCTTTTTCTCCGATTCATCCTATTCGCTCATTGGAAGAGAAGATTTTTGAAATCCATTTTCAACAATAGTCCAAAGCTCAAAATCCATAGAAATAAGGAAGATCCTCATACAAGTCTTCCAATACATGTAATCTGACTGTAATCTGACCCATTAAACATAGGCGGACGTGTAATAGAGTGACCCTCTTGCATGCTAGAATAAGTCATCTCTCTTGGATGTTGAACCAAATATGAGAGTGAGCCTCGCTTTGATACTAATTGTTAGGATCGGAGCGGCACTAAGAGGGGGGGGGGGTGAATTAGTGTGGCAGATTAAAACTCGTAAGTTTGAAATCGATTTCGTAAATGTGTAGAGATTTTGATTCGATGAAGAATGACTTAGTAAAGATATCTCGAGTAAAGAAAGTTAAGAATAGGGAGATGAAAATCGAAAGTTTGCTACTAAGTAAATAAATGTTTTAGAAAGTTAAACACTCACACATTCAAGGAACACCACAATTTAAAGTGGTTCGGTCAAATGACCTACATCCACTTACGAAGCCTTCTTCGATGAGACTCCCAACTTCTACTAGCAAATCACTTTGAAGAGGAAGGATTAAATACCTCTCTTACAACCTTTTTACAAGTGGTTCACACTCTTACAGATTTTTCAAAGAGAAAGAGGGGGGTGAACACTTAAGCTATTGAAAACAAGACTTTACTAAAGCTTTTTCTCAATTTCTAACTTCTCAAAAAGGTGTCTTCTCAGTTGAGAATTGAGGGGTATTGTATTTAGACCCAAGAGGATTCAAATTGGGCTCCCAAATTGAATTACTTTTGGGTTCCCAAAGCTGGCGGTACCACCGCCTGTAAATGACACATTGATCGTGTATAGTGGTGCCATTGTCTGTTAGTAGTGGTGCCACCGCTTGTCAATTTTCGCATTGACAGTGTATCGGCTGTGCTACCTCCGGAACTCACAGTTTTTGGCCGCTCACAGTTTTTGGGCGGTGCCACCACCCGACCTTTCGGGTCACTGGTTGGGCTCCAAATTTGGCCAAACCAATTCAAATTCAAGCCCAATTGGCACCTAACCAAGTTATAGGATTAACCCTTAATCCTAACCCTAATTACATGCAAACTACGAAATTAAGATATAGTCCTAAGCAAATTTTTAACCGACGATGTTGAGTTTCCTTCCGCCGAGCTTTCTAGTGAACTTCCGATGGACTTCGGTACACCCTCGGATTTCTTCTAGCGGACTCACAACAGGCTCCCGGTCTTGTGGCGAGTTCGATGAGTCTTTGGCAAGTATCCAAACCTTCTTGGTGATCTTCGCGAACCTTCGATGATCTTTCTAGTGGACTTCCGAAAACTTCGGCAAGTCCCCGATTCCTTCTCGGTTGGTTCCGGCAGCACTTCCGATGATTCTTCGGACTTTCGGCAGACTCTCGAATACCCATCGAACTTGACTCCGATAGACTTGCTTTATGTCTTCAAGTTATAGTAGTTAATCTTGCACACTTAACTCAATAATATGGATTAGATCAATTAACCTATCAATTGACTTCATCATCAAAATCTGAGATTTAACAAATACCTTACACTAAATGTGAAAGTTAGATTCATTCAGAAAAGAAAATATATTATTATTAATAAATATTTAAAATTTTTAAAATTGGTAACAAATAACTAAATATGATTATTGCTAATAAAGGTCATGTACATATAAATAAAGGCCAATCATGTGATAAGGGATATAACATTAAATTTGAATCTAATGCTTGCATTATAGAGCTACCACATAAAAATAAATTTATGATTGCCTTAAGGAGTAATAATGTGTATACTATTGATCTTGATGATTTTTGTGATGAAACTTAATTTTTGATTTTAAACGATGATGCATGGCTTTAGGATAGGAGATTAGGTCATGTAAGTATGAAATTAATCTCACAAATTACAACTAAAGAACTTGTAAGAGGAATGCCTAGAATTAAATTTGTCAAAGATAAAGTTTGTGATACATGTCAACTAAGTAAACAAATAAAAAGTAGCTTGAAATCTAAAAATCAAATGAGTACCTCTATATTGTTACAATTAATTCATATGTATTTATTTGGACCAATTGACATCACAAGTCTAGGATGTAATTAATATGTTTTTGTAATTATTGATGATTATAGTAGATACACTTAGATATACTTTTTGGCACATAAAAGTGATTATTTTAAATATTTTATAAAATTTTACAAATAAATTCAAAATAAAAAAATTTTATGATTTCTTCTATTCGTAGTGATTATAGTGATGAATTTAAAAACCATAATTTTTAAGAATTTTATGATTCAAATAGGTATGACCATAATTTCTCTACTCCAAGAAATCTATAACAAAATGAAGTTGTTTAGAGAACAAAATAAAAATTTACAAGATGTGGCAAGAACCATTCTTAGTGAATATATCCTACCTAATTATTTTTAGACCGAAGCCGTTAAAACTTATTATGAATTATGGAACAATAAAAGACCCAATATTTTATATTTTAAAGTTTTTTGTTATAAATATTTATTTAAATAAAAAAAGATGCCTTAGGAAAATTTGATACAAAATCCGTAGAAGGCATTTTTCTTGGATATTCCTTTATTTCTAAAGCTTATCGAGTTTTCAATAAAAGAACTTTAGTTATTGAGGAATCTATCCATGTTATTTTTAATAAGTCTCCTGAATTTAAGAAAATGATTTGATGATCATTTTGAATTTGATATACTGAATTTGAATGAGAATTATCCTTTTCGAAGCAACTTGGATGCATCTAATTCGAAAGAATCCTTACTCAAGGAATGGAAATATGTAGATGCACATCCTAAGGAGCTAATCATTGGAGATACAATAAAAGGTGTTCAAACTTATTCTTGATTTAAAATTTTTTGTGCAAATGCTACCTTTTCATCTCAAATTGTACCTAAATATATTGATGATGCTTTCAAAGATGACTCATGAGTTTTCGTAATATATAAAGAATTAAATAAATTTGAGAGAAATAAGGTTTGGATGCTTGTTTTTAGACCTAGTGATTATCTTGTAATTGTCACTAAATGGGTCTTTAGGAATAAGTAAGATAAATAAGATATCATGGTTTGAAATAAGGCTAGACTAGTGGCCAAAGGTTTTAACAAGAAGAAGGTATAGACTATGAAAAAACCTTTACTCTTGTGGCAAGACATAAAGCTATAAGGATACTCCTTGCCTATACTTGTTGTAGAAGTTTATATTGAAAAGCCACGTAGATTTGAAAATGTTCTTTTTTCAAACCATGTTTATAAGTTATCTAAGGCCCTCTATGGGTTGAAGCAAGCCCCTAGGGCTTGGTATGAGAGGCTTGATTCTTTTCTTATTAAAATAATTTTACGAAAGACAAGGTCGATACCACATTATTTATTAAATATTTTAAAAATATTTTTTTATTAATCAAATTTATATTAATGATATTATTTTTTATTTTATAAATGAATATTTATGTGAATCATTTGCTAAAAGTATGAGCCAAGAATTTGAAATGAGTTTAATTGATGAATTGATATGTTTTTTACAATTACAAATTAAGCAACTAAGTGATGAAACTTTTTTTAGTTAAACTAAGTATACTTTGAATCGACTAAAAATATTTCACTTGGATAGTGTTAAGGCCATTAACATACCAATAAGTACTTTAACCAAATTAGATATGGATAATGAAGGAGAATGTTTTGATCAAAAGACATAAAGATATGATAGATAGCTTCCTATATCTTACTACAACTAGACTTGATATAATGTTTAAGGTTGGGCTTTGTATGAGATTTCAATCCAATCCCAAATAATCTTACTTTAAAGCAGTAAAAAAAAGTTTTAGGTATCTAAAAGAAACATCATCTCTAGGATTTGATTGCATATGCTAATGATGACTTTGTAGGATATAGAATAGATTGAAAAAGTACCTTTGGAATATGTCAACTTCTAGGTCATATACTTGTTTTTTAGTCTTTCAAGAAACAAAATTCTATTACATTATCTATACTTGTGGCTAAATATATAGCAGTAGGTGTATGCTGTGCATAAGTAATTTGGATGAAAAGTACTTGGAAGACTATGGAATTTACTTGAAAATCATCCTTATAAAATATGATAATAATAATAAAATTTATTTAACAAAGAACCCCATTCAACATTCTAGGACTAAATATATTGATATTAGACATCATTTTATTAGCGATCATATTAATAATCATGATATATCTTTAGATTTCAATGACACAAAATATCAATTAGCAAATATTTTTACTAAATCATTAAATGAGAAATAATTTAATTTTACTAGAAAAGAATTAGGCATATTGAATCTTCTAAATGCTTGAACTTTTCTCATATGATTTTTTTTCAAATGGATCATTATCTTGATTTTTCATTGTTTATGACTTGTATACTCCATCATCAAATTGATCTCTCATTATTTAAATTTATCTTTGATATTAATATCTTTCATGTTATGATTGGAACATTGATGTAAAGGTAGAAAAATTACACCATTGTATCCTTCTCTTCTTTTTTATAATGCCAAAGGGGAAGAAAGAAGTAGTAGCTTGCATATCTCAAAGAGAAGTAAAAAACTTGCTAGCTTGCACATTTCAAAGAGAAGCAAAACTTTGATAGCTTGCATATTTTAAAGAGAAGTAAAAACTTACACATTTCTCCTTTTTGTTGATGATAAAGGGGGAGAAGTTGACTGTCCTCTTTAATGATTTAGAATTATACATGCAATAAAATCTTAAGGTATTATGATTTGAAATTATGATGTATGCATTAATATTTTAACTATAATGTGTTACATATGAAATTTGCAAAGAAAGTCACTATGATTAAACTTGCTTCAACTTGAATTCAAAGACTAGCATTAGAAGGTTATCATTTTCTAAATTCGAGTTTATTTCAATATAACATATAGATAAAGGGAGTTTAGTTAAAATTTCATCATCAAATGGTTGTCATTATTAAAAAGGAAAAGATTGTTGAATCCCGAATTTTGATGATGAAATTAATTGATGAGTTTATGAACTAATAAGCATTTGAGATAAATGACATAGGAGAAACTTTGATCATGGAAAGGTAAATCATTAAGGTAGGGGAATCAAATGTTGGCTAGAGTACATCATGTCATAGACCGAGCATCAGGCCAAAAAAATCAGGCATTGCACTAAGAAGATAGGATGTTGTAGGAGGTCAACATGCCAATGGATTGGGTAATACATTGAAGGAAAGTACAATGTGTCGGAAGTTTGAACGAAGTGTCGGATGAATTAATGACATGCTAGACAAAGTAGGCTTTATGATGAAGTTGTTGAGTCTTAGTTGAAGTAGTTTAAGTGTCTAATTGAGTTGGTTTTGAAGTGTAACCATGCCAACTTGATTAGGAGACCATTGGGCCTAAATTAAAGTTGAATTGAGTCTATTGGAAGGCCAATTTAGTGACCTAAGGTTGGGCTAGACGGTGACACTACTAGGACAAGCGGTGGTACCGCTTGTGAGCTAGAAAGTTCAAATTGTACTTTTTAAGAAAATCCGATGGTGGTACCCCTAAGGTTAATAGTAGTATCGTCTAGTGTTAGACGATAGTACCACCTAGACTAGTGGTATCACCAAAACATAGTCTCCAAAGCTGTGTTAGGCAATAGTACTAGCTAAGTAGGTAGTGGTACCACCTAGTGCAAGCAGTGGTACCGTTAATACCCTGAAAACTAGGGGATTTAAATTTTTGGCAATATTTTTTATGCCATTTAGGGCCTATAAATACCCCACTAATACTTGCTTGATGCAACAAGAAAAAAGGAATGAAAAGCTTGTAATTTGAAAGTGTTATAAACTCTTGAAAAGTGTTGAGTCTCTTCCTCCTTAAGTTTAGAAGTTATTCTAAGGGAGGTGTGAGGTCTTTTATAAAATAGAGGTATAAGGGTTTTCTCCTAAGCTTGTAAAATAGAGAAAGAGTTATAACAAAGGTAACTGATCTTTTCCCATTAAAAAAAGATCGGTAGTGAAAGCTAGTGGGCTCGAAGGAAGAGGAATTGAGAGTGGACATAGGTCGGGATGACTGAACCACTATAAATCTAATTTGCATTTCTCTTTATCCTTTTTCTTACTATTACTAACTGATTTAGTTGCTCACTATTTTTACTCACATTCCAAGTTAAATGCATTTCCGATACAGGTTTCTTCGATCGAAACTTCAAATCAAAATTTTTTGAAACCACTAATACACCCACCCCACCCCTCCCTAGTGCCCTTATGATCCTAGCCCTTTCACTGGCCTTAGTGATACTACCATCAAACTAGGTGCTACTACAATTGGCATAGGTGGTACCACCATTGGAAATGCTAAAAAAGAAAAAATAGTACTTGTCGGTAGACTCAAGTGGTCCTACCGTTTGGACTTGGTGGTACCACCACCAAGGCTTGTTTTAGGCCACTACTTTGGCCTTCTAATAGGCCCAATTTTATCCTAATTCAAGCCCAGTGAGTTTATTGATAAGTTAGCATGGTTTCGACCAAATACAGACTCAAATTGACTCATAATGACCTCGATCAAAACTTTGACAAATCAACCATACATGTAACACAATTACAAAGCTTTCAACATATTGTATGCTATTCTGACACTGTTAGGATCGGAGTGGCACTAAGAGGGGGGGGGGGGCGGTGAATTAGTGCAGCGGATTAAAACTTGTAAGTTTGAAAATGATTTCATAAATGCGTAGAGATTTCGATTCAAGAATGAATAACTTGGCAAGGGTAGCTTGAGTAAAGTTAGAAGATGAAAACCGAAAGCTTGCTGCTATATAAATAACGATTTCAGAAAGGTAAACACTCACACATTCAAGGAACAGACCAATTTAATGTGGTTCGGTCAAATGACCCACATCCACTTGCGAAGCCTTCTTCAATGAGGCTTCCAACTTCCACTAGCAAATCACTTTGAAGGGGAAGGACAAATACTCCTCTTACAACCTATCACAAGTGGTTCACACTATCATAATTTTTTAAAGAGAAAGAGGGAGGTGAACACTTAAGCTATTGAAAACAAGACTTGCTAAAGACTTTGCTAAAGCTTTATCTCAATCTCTTACCTATAAAAAAGGTTGTCTTCTCTACTGAGAAATGAGGGGTATTTATAGGCCCCAAGAGAATTCAAATTTGGGCTCCAAATTTGAATTCTTTTGGGTTTCCCGATACTGGCGGTGCCACCGTCTATTAGTGTTTGATACTGATAGTGTACTGGTGGTGCCACCGCCGGAACTCTCAGGTTCTAGGCGGTGCCACCGCTTGACCTTTCGGGTGCTGGGCGGTGCCATGCCACTGCCTAGTCCAACGGTACCACCGCTTGATCCCTCGGGTTCTAGGTGGTGCCACCACCCAATCCAGCGGAGTTATCGCCCGTCCTTACGAGTCACTGGTTGGGCTCCAAATTTGGCCCAAACTAGTTCATATTATGGCCCAATTGGCCCCTAACTAGGTTATATGATTAACTCTTAATCCCAACCCTAATTATATGTAAACTACGAAATTAAGACATTGTCCTAAGCAGGTTTTTAACCGGCAACGTCGAGTTTTCTTTCGGTAATCTTTCCGGTGATCTTCCGGCGGACTTCTGATACATCCTTGGATTTCTTCCAACGGACTCCCAACAGGCTCCTGATCTTGTGGTGAGTTCAGCGAGTCTTTGGCAAGTAACCGAACCTTTTCGGTGATCTTCGCGAACCTCCGACGATCTCTTTAGCGGACTTCCGAAAACTTTGACAAGTCCCCGATTTCTTCTCGATTGGTTCCAACAGCACTTTTGACGAATCTTCGGACTCTTGCCGGACTCTCGAACACCCATCGAACTTGACTCCGGTAGACTTGCTTTATGTCTTCAAGCTATTGTAGTTAATCCTGTACGCTTAACTCAATAATATGATTAGATCAATTAACCCATCAATTGATTTCATCATCAAAATCCAAGATTCAGCAATCTCCCCTTTTTTGATGATGACAATCAATCGATGATGGAGTTAAACATAACTTCCCTTATCTATATGCCATACTATAATATAAAAATACTTGAATTCAATCTCTTTGAATTCAAGCCTAAACCGATAAATTCTATCCGTTGAACTTATCATTATTCTTAATAAGCATGAGCAAATATGAAACTTCGTATTTCTTATAAATTCAAGCTATGAAAATTATTTTCAAGTCAAATGTTAAAAGACAATTATCATTTCGACAAGAGATGTGAACTTTCAACATAAATCTTATGATATAAATGTAAGGTATAATTTAATATGATTAACTAATCTAAAAACCTGCGATATTCTCAAGGAGTTTTGCGATGCATATAAGACATTTGCATTAAGACAAGCTCTTGCAATTCATATAAGTCATGCTATCGATGCATATGAGACATTTGCATTAACATAAGCTTTTGCAATTCAAATAAGTCATGCTATCACATTGGTATACAATTCATCAATCTTTTACTCATTCTTCTCCCCCTTTGTCATCAACAAAAAAAAGAGATGAGACCTTTAAGCCGACATTTTGTGATTTAAAAAATTCACTATTAAGATCAATCATTTAGCATTCATAAGCTTATACAAAATTCATCCTATTAAACAGAATCCAAAATTCATTAGAAAAATTTAGCATTCATCCAAAATTCATTAGAAAAATTCAGCATTCATTCAAAATTCATTAGAAAAATTCAGCATTCATTCAAAATTCATCATATTTGAAAAAATTCAACATTGATTCAAAATTCTTTATATTTGAAAAAATTCAGCATTCTTCAAAATTCATTATAAAAATTTAGCATTCATCAAGAGTTGCTTCTCATAAAAAAACAGCATGGCCTTCATACAAAAGAAAGAAGATGGCAAAACCTTGACTTGGCATCAAGAGTAATCATACAAAGATCGCATATCAAGGTAATAGAATAAGAAGGCATATCAATTAATCCTTAGGAGGAAATCCATAGTTCTTATACATGATATCTATTTTTTGATTCATTTGTTGCAGTTCCTTCAAAATTTCAATTTGCTGAATTTGAATTTGCTCTTGCTGTGATTTGAGTTGTTCTTATTGTAATTTGATTTGGTGTAATTTTGCCATAATGAGATCTTTAGAAGATTAAGTAGGAGCTGAATGTGCTACACTAAAGGGACTAGGAGGAGGAGATTCATTTCCCCTAAAAATTGGTGTTTCGGGGTGTTATACTTGTGGGGGAATTGGATCAGACCTTCTAGGTTGCCTAACCCATATACCATTGCTAAATGTGCACCTAAGTCTTTTCAGTAGGTTTCTATTGATAGTGTTAAATCGATCAACTTAAATTATTTCTTCATCAGGTGAGACAAAAATATCATGGGCAAGTAATAATCGAGTGATTATTACCATATGGGGGGCCATATGGTAACATAGTATCTTTAGCTATTATATCCTTTATGTGTTGCCAGATTAAGTATCCAAAACAATTATGTTGTCCGATCATAATCCAATACATGGTGCTTAGCTCTATTTGACTCATTTCATCAAGATAAAATTGCTTAGGAAGTAGTATACTAGTCATGATGTGATAAATTGTTTAGAAAGAATTTTAGAGTTAAAGGGCAGTAAGTGCTCGCAGCTTTTGGGTATCATGCCTATGTTCGGATTTGCAAAGATAATTTCTAAGGCTTCGGAGTATGTTGCTCTGATTACATTGACATCCCATTTATTTCTAAAGTAATAGCCTCTATCCATTTTGGTAATTCCAATTAGTTCACAAACAGTGCTATCAAAGATTTGAATTTGTGTTCCTAAAAGGTAGGTACTTAGGCTATCATTGTCCACACATAAGTTTGCATAATATAGCCTAATTAACCTAGGATAAATTGGTTTATTGATTTGTAGGAGAGGTAAGGCATCTAAATGTACAAACCATCTAATGGGTTCTAAGTTTCCAAGTTCATCTAGATCAACATGTTTGCCCTTATGTATAGTTCTTGTTTCGAAATTTGGAAACCTAAGAGCTACTTCATTAGATCTAAAAAACTTTTGGTCATATGAATCTCCTTCAACCCTCTTCCCTTTTGTTCTTATTCATCTCTTAGGAGCCATTATCTAAACAAGATGATAGATCAAGAATATGAAACTTGAAGAGTAGGCAAAATAATGAGAAGAGGAAGGAAAGATTTCAGATTTTACCTTATAGAGAATTCCTTGGAAGATAGAGAGCTTGAACTAACAAGAATCCCTCTCTTAGGCTTCTAAAGGTTAGAATGAAGGTGAGAGAGGTTTAGAGAGTATTGTGGGAGTTCTAGGGAGAGTTCTCATGGGTTGGGGGCGGTTCCACCACCGGCCCTAACTCGTTATCTTATAAGGGAGTTCTCGGGCGGTGCCACCACTAATCCGAGTGATGTCACCGCCTGGCGATTGAGCGCTCAAGCAGTGCTACCGTCGGTTATGGCAGTGCCACCGCTGGGATACCAAAGAAAAGAAATTTCTTTCCCTTTTTGTTTTCAGATGTGTGTGATTCAAGATAGGATATTGGATTGTTCTTTAAGATGTTATTTGGAATCGAAAAAGAAGGAAAAAATCAAATCTACGAAAACCGAAAAGAGGATAAAAATCTTTTGGAAAAGACACATAATTAAGCTTATTTTCAAGGACAATTTAAAATGCCTAGTTCCCTTCTAATGAAGTCAAATTGGTCTTCATTTAAGGCTTTTATAAAAATATCTGCTAATTGATGTTTTGTGTCAATAAACTCTAGAATGACATTATTGTTAAGGACATGATCGCATATGAAATGATGCCTAGCGTCGATATGCTTAGTTCTAGAGTGTTGAATTTGATTTTTGGTAAGACATATGACACTTGTATTATCACATTTTATGGGAATGTTCTTCAAGTGAATTTCATAGTCTTCTAATGTATTCTTCATCCAAACAAATTGTGCATAGCATGCACTTGCAGCAATGTATTTGGCTTCCACCGTAGATAGTGTAACTGAATTTTGTTTCTTAGAAGTCCAAGAAACAAGTGCATGTCTCAGAAATTGGTATGTTCCGGATGTACTTTTTCTATCTATCTTGCATCCGCCAAAGTCGGCATCTGCATAAGCTATTAAATCGAATTTATCAGATTTCGGATACCACAATCCTAAATTGGGAGTTCCTTTAAGATATCTAAAAATTCTTTTAACACTCTTAAGATGAGATAATTTAGGATTAGATTGAAACCTAGCGCAAAGTCCTACACTAAACATGATATCCGATCTAGTCGCGGTGAGGTAAAGTAGACTACCTATCATTCTCCTATACATTTTTTGATCAAACTTTTCACCATTTTCACCCATATCTAACTTAGTCGAAGTACTCATAAGAGTGTTTATCGCTTTTGAACCATCTATGTTAAATCGTTTCAACAATTCTAATGTATATTTAGATTGATTAAGAAATATACTATCACTAAGTTGTTTAATTTGTAATCCTAAAAAGAAGGTTAATTCTCCTATTAGGTTCATTTCAAATTCATGACTGATACACTTGGCAAATGATTTACATAATGATTCATCCGAAGAACAAAAAATAATATCGTCAACATAAATTTGCATAATAAGAAAATTATTTTCAAAGTGTTTGATAAACAATATAGTATCAACCTTGCCTTTGGTAAAATTATTTAAAATAAGAAAAGAACTAAGCCTTTCATACCAAGCTCTAGGAGCTTGTTTCAAGCCATAGAGAGCCTTAGTCAATTTGAATACATGATTAGGAAGAAGAGAATTTTCAAATCCGGGAGGTTGTTCGACATATACTTTTCGGAAATAAAACCATTCAAGAAGGCACTTTTGACATCTATTTGAAATAGTTTAAAATTATTACTACTAGCATAGGCAAGGAGCATCCTAATGGCTTCTAATCTTGCCATAGGAGCGAAGGATTCTTTGTAGTCAATACCTTCTTCTTGGTTGAAACCTTTGGCCACTAGTCTAGCCTTGTTTCTAACAATAATACTGCATTCATCTTGCTTGTTTCTAAAGAACCATTTAGTACCAATGACTAAATGGTCACTAGGTCTAGGAACAAGTTTCCATACCTCATTCCTCTCAAATTGGTTCAATTCCTCTTGCATTGCAATGACCCATAAATCATCTTTCAAGGCCTCGTCAATGCATTTAGATTCAATTTGAGAAAGGAAGGCGGCGTTAGCACAAAAATTCTTGAAGGAAGAATAAGTATGAACCCCTTTTGATGTATCTCCTAGAATTAGCTCCTTTGGATCAGCATCCATATACTTCCATTCCTTAGGTAAGGAAAAAGATGCATCCAAGTTGCTATTTTGAGGAGGGGGTTCATTTAAATTCAAATTATCAAAAGCAAGATCATCATCAAAATCATTTTTATTTAACTCAAAAATTTCATTGAAAACTACATGAATAGACTCTTCTATAACTAAGGTTCTTTTGTTAAAAACATGAAAGCCTTAGAAACGGAAGAGTAACTAAGAAAGATGCCTTCATCGGATTTAGCATCAAATTTTCCTAAGGCATCCTTTTCATTCAAAATAAAGCATTTGCAACCAAAAACATTAAAATAAGAAACATTTAGTTTTTTGTTATTCCATAATTTATAGGGAGTTTTTGATAGAGATGGTCTTATTAGAACCATATTCATGACATAGCAAGTCGTATTAACGGATTCGACCCAAAAATACTTAGGTAGACTATTTTCATTTAACATGGTTCTTGCTATTTCTTATAAATTTCTATTTTTTCTTTCAACTACCCTATTTTGTTGTGGATTTCTCAGAGTGGAGAAGTTGTGTATATCCATTGGATTCACTAAAACTTTGGAAGTCACAGTTTTGAAATTCGCCACCGTGATCACTCCGAATTGATGAAATCATGAAGTCTTTTTCATTTTGAGTAAGTTTACAAAATTTAGAGAAACATTTGAAACAATTACTTTTGTGAGTCAAGAGATAGGTCCAAGTATATCTACTATAGTTATCAACAATTATGAAGACATATTTGCTTCCTCCTAGACTCGTTGTGTCAATTGGTCCAAATAAGTCCAAATGGATCAATTACAATGGTCTAGTTGTGCTAATTTGATTTTTTAGTTTGAAACTAGTTTTTATTTGTTTTCCTAGTTGACAAGCATTACACACTTTGTCCTTAACAAACATCATATTGGGGATTCCTTGTACTAACTCTCTAGATGAAATCTTAGATATTAGTTTCATACTTGCATGGCCTAATCTCCTATGCCAAAGCCAAGCATCATCATTTAAAGCGAAAAGCACATTTCATTACTAAGTTCATCAAGGTTGATGGTATAGACATTATTTTGTTTTAAGGCAATCATTGATATGTTGTTGTTTGGTTTTTCAATAATACACACATTAGATTCAAATCTAACAATGTAACCTTTATCGCATAATTGACTAATGCTTAGGAGATTATATTTTAATCCATTAACTAGCAATACATCATCAATTGAAAAACTTAATTTGTTACATATGGTTCCCTTGCTAATGATTTTACCTTTGTTGTTGTCTCCGAAGGTGACATACCCTTCTTCTTTGCATGTGAGCATAGAGAAATGAGATGGATCTCCAGTCATGTGCCTTGAGCATCTACTATCAAGATACTATCTCTTACTCCTAACTTGTGAGTTTGTCTACAAAAGAAGATGGTTTTTAGGTACCCATTTGATTTTTGGTGCATCAAAAATTGATCTACTAATTTTGTCATTCATCATTGAATTATTTATAGTTTCTTTAGGAACCCATATCAACTTATGTGAACTAATTTTCTTAAATGGACATTTGTAAACAACATGTCTAGATTTTCAACAAAAGTTGCATTTCAAATAAGGTGAAACATGTAATGTGGGTCCTTTAATGAAGGTGGTAGGATTTTGGTGAGATCCTCTCACAAAACCAATTCACTTCTATTTGCGACGTGACCCTTGTTTGCAAGGATCATGTTCAAGCCTTTGCTATCGACCTTAAACTTGTTTAAGGTCTCTTTAAGTAGCAAATTCTCATTTTTTATTACTTCTAAGTGTTCACACTTAGAGCATGGAGGAGTTTGAAGACTATCAAGCTTATTTTGTTGTAAGGCATGCTCTATTGAACTTCTTACTAATAGTTCTACACTCATCAAATAATTTGTGAAAAGCGATAGAAAGTTCATCGAAAGATAAATCTTCATTAATTAAATCACATACCTCTCCTCCTAAAGCCATTAGCATGAAGTTTGCCTTGGAATCTTGCATTCGTAGTATATTACTTGGTCCTTTTTATATTCAAGTTTGATTTTGGTGTTATTCTCAAATTTGTTCTTTCTTATAAATTTTTTAAATTTTTGAGTTAAAAGTGCAATGTCATCGTCACTATCCTCATCACTTGATGTTACTTTCAAGTGGTCTTCTTGTGTTCTAAGTACCATATCCTTCCTGTTCTTTGGAAGGGAGTTCTCAAGCTCTTCATGAGTATGACACGTCATTTCGTAGGTCATTAGAGACCCAATAAGTTCTTCGAGAGAAAATGTTTTAAGGTCCTTGGCCTCTTGAATGGCCGTAACTTTTAGATCCCAACTCTTTGGAAAGGATCTTAAAATTTTAGTTACTAGTTCAAAGTTCGAAAAACCTTTACCAAGAGCTTTGATTCCATTGATGACATCCATGAAACGGGTGTACATGTCTCCAATGGACTCACTTGGTTTCATCCAAAAAAGTTCGTAAGAATGCATAAGAATGTTGATTATGGACTCTTTCACTCGGCTAGTGCCTTCATGAGTGACCTTAAGAGTTCTCTAAATATCAAAAGCCAAATCACAAATCGAAACGTGTTAAATTTATTTTTGTCAAGTGGACAAAACAAGGCATTCATAGCTTTTGCGTTTAAAGCAAAAACCTTCTTCTCCGATTCATCCCATTCACTCATCGAAAGAGAAGATTTGTGAAATCCATTTTCAACAATAGTCCAAAGCTCAAAATCCAAGGAAATGAGGAAGATCCTCATACGAGTCTTCCAATATGTATAATCCGACCCATTAAGCGTAGGCGGACGTGTAATAAAATAACCCTCGTGTATGCCGGAGTAAGCCATCTCTCTTGGATATTAAATCAAATATAAGAGTGAGCCTAGCTCTGATACCAATTGTTAGGTTAGGATCGAAGCGGCACTAGGGGGGGGGGGGGGGGGTGAATTAGTGCAGATTAGTGCATCGGATTAAAACTTGTAAGTTTGAAAACGATTTCGTAAATGCATAGAGATTTCGATTCGAGAATGAATAACTTGGCAAGAGTAGCTTGAGTAAAGTTAGAAGATGAAAACCGAAAGCTTGCTGCTATGTAAATAACGATTTCAGAAAGGTAAATACTCACACATTCAAGGAACACACCAATTTAAAGTGGTTCAGTCAAATGGCCTACATCCACTTGCGAAGCCTTCTTTGATGAGGCTTCCAACTTCCACTAGCAAATCACTTTGAAGTGGAAGGACAAATACCCCTCTTACAACCTTTTACAAGTGGTTCACACTGTTACAAATTTTCAAAGAGAAAGAGGGAGGTGAACACTTAAGCTATTGAAAACAAGACATGCTAAAGACTTTGCTAAGGCTTTATCTCAATCTTTTACTTCTCAAAAAGGTTGTCTTCTCTGCTAAGAAATGAGGGGTATTTATAGGCCCCAAGAGCATTCAAATTTGGGCTCTAAATTTGAATTCTTTTGGGTTTCCCGATGCTAGCGGTGCCACCGTTTGTTAGTGTCTAATACTGTTAGTGTCTAATACTGATAATGTATTGGCGGTGCCACCGTTTGTTAGTGTCTAATACTGATAATGTATTGGCGGTGCCACCGTTTGTTAGTGTCTAATACTGATAATGTATTGGCGGTGCCACCGTTTGTTAGTGTCTAATACTGATAATGTATTGGCGGTGCCACCGTTTGTTAGTGTCTAATACTGATAATGTATTGGCGGTGCCACCGTTTGTTAGTGTCTAATACTGATAATGTATTGGCGGTGCCACCGTTTGTTAGTGTCTAATACTGATAATGTATTGGCGGTGCCACCGTTTGTTAGTGTCTAATACTGATAATGTATTGGCGGTGCCACCGTTTGTTAGTGTCTAATACTGATAATGTATTGGCGGTGCCACCGTTTGTTAGTGTCTAATACTGATAATGTATTGGCGGTGCCACCGTTTGTTAGTGTCTAATACTGATAATGTATTGGCGGTGCCACCGTTTGTTAGTGTCTAATACTGATAATGTATTGGCGGTGCCACCGTCGGAACTCTCAGGTTCTAGGCGGTGCCATCACCTGATGTTTCAGGTGCTGGGAGGTCTCATCGCCCAGTCCGACGGTACCACCGCCTGATCCCTCGGGTTCTGGGCGGTGCCACCGCTTGTCCTTAAGAGTCACTGGTTGGGCTCCAAATTTGGCCCAAACTAGTTTATATTAGGGCCCAATTAGCCCCTAACTAGGTTATAGGATTAACTCTTAATCCCAACCCTAATTACATGTAAACTACAAAATTAAGACATAGTCCTAAGCAAGTTTTTAACCGGCAACGTCAAGTTTCCTTCTAGTGAGCTTTCCGGTGATCTTCCGGCGGACTTCCTATACACCCTTGGATTTCTTCCGACAAGCTCCCAGCAAGCTCCCGATCTTATGGTGAGTTCAGCGAGTCTTTGGCAAGTAGCCAAACCTTCTTGGTGATCTCCACAAACCTCCGACGATCTCATTGGCGGACTTTCGAAAACTTCGGCAAGTCCCTGATTTCTTCTCGGTTGGTTCCGACAGCACTTTCGATGAATCTTCGGACTCTTGGTGGACTCTCGAACACCAATCGAACTTGACTCCGGTAGACTTGCTTTATATCTTCAAACTATCATAGTTAATCCTGCACACTTAACTCAATAATATGGATTTGATCAATTAACCCATCAATTGATTTCATCATCAAAATCTAAGATTCAATAGACATGTTATTCGATCTTCTAGCACTTCGTTTGAACCTCCAGCACATCACCCTTTCCTTCGGCGTATTATTTATTCCACCGACATATCGATTTTCCCACAACATCTAATCTTCCTATACAATATCCAATCTTTCTAGCATGATGCCCGAACCTTAAGCATGAAGTTTGATTGGTGGCACATTAATCAATCCTCCGACTTGACATCTAATTTTTTATATGATAATTTTCTAACACAACATTCGAGTATCTTGTTCAATAGTTGGCCCTTCAACAGTCCCAATTCTTGATTGAAGTATTTCTTGTATTACTTATTTATAAAATTATATTAGTCCAATATATTAATATATGCCCTGCAAGCCAATCACGTGAGTAATGGCATGTGTGACTTAATACGTAGTCTTTTTGCTTATTATATTTTGGCATTTATCACTTTATATTGCTTGTTGTATATATGCATATATATATTATAATGTCCTTCGATCTATGTAATGGGAATTGGATCGTAATGAGATCACGATAATGAGACCGATTCACCTTTAAACATAGATCTTAAATAATCCCGGTCATAGGTTACTTAAAAGGGATATCGAGATAACCGGATAGACTAGTGTGCTATATACCCATCCATATGATGGATGCAGCTAGTCTTATAGTGTATCTGGTTCTTAGACTTGAGACACCAAAGATGTCCGGTATGGGTGCTCCACTCTTTAATACCAGACTTATAGGTATGGATGTCCCAGATCTAGTACAACCGGTCATTTGGTGTGGCAATCAACCTTACGAGGGCTATCGAGTGTCGATAGAGGATCATCCACTCTCAGTGTCATGAAAGGAATATTTCATGTGTTCTTGCTTAAATAAATCCCAAGCTAGGGTCATTCAGATTGAGAGAGAAAGAGTTTTCCGGGAGAATCCGATTAGAGTGAGACTCGAGTAGAAACCGTATGGGTCTGACAGCACCATACCCGGTATACAGTTTCTGGGATATTAAATGGATGAGGGACTATAGGTACATGGTAACTGACGAAAGACAGGTCTAATGGATTAGATTCCCCTGTAACATATGAGGACTACGGCGTAGTGGCCTAGTATGTCCGCAGTCGATGAGTCAAGTGAATTATTATGGAGATAATAATTCACTAAGCTAGAAGGAGTTCTAACAGGTATGACTCATAGCCAGCTTGATATTGGGCCTAGAGGGTCACACACATATGGTAGGCATTGCGATGAGTAGAGGTTCGGATATGAGATATCTACCGGAGCCCATATCTTATTGGATATCGAATAAGCCCCTGAATTATTGGATCCTATGAATGAGATCCAATAAAAGCCCATGATAGATTATTGGATAAAGATCCACAAATCTAAGAGGCTTGGGCAATTGGATACAGATCTAATACCCAATAGGGGAGGATCCATTAGGGTTTGATGGGGGACCTCTATAAATAGGAGGGATTTAGTGGTTCATAGGCTAGAGCTTTTGCTTGTCTCTCATATTCTCCTCCCTCTCTCCACCTAAGAACAGGCCTGAAGTTTTGAGGAGCATCGTCATAGCCCTGTTGTTTGGATCACCGCTAGAGAAGATGGCACTTGACCTCCTTCACCCTCTTCTAGAGATCTGTAGGGAAATAGGGATATACGATCTCCCTAGGTAACACAATCTTTACTATATGTAGTTTTCTATTTTACGGATTTTGCATGCCAATCTTCGCATGACGATGAATAAATCTTTAGGAAATTGGGGATTTTGTTCTTTTGTTATTCCATTGTGCATGTGATGTCGCCCCCTAGATTTCTAAATAGTAGCATCAAAGTCAGGTTGTTCATGTGAAAGATTGGTTTTAAACTACGTTGTTATGTTTTGGAGAAACTTTTGGTGTCAAAATCATTGACGGAAAAGTGAGGAAGGGCAGCAATAGTTGCTACCCTTACTGCCCTCGATCTGTGTGCGTGCAGTTGCCAATAGTGGCAACCGCAAGCAGGTAGTATGGTACAAGCGAAGGCGGTGCCCCTGTAGTAGTTGGCCGACGGGGAGGGGGCTGGCAGCACACGGGTGCCCCACCCACGGGCACAGCATGCGGGCAGCCTACTTGCAAGGGCGGCTCTTACGGACGGCATAATGCCCTTAGGAGAGGTGCTGCCTGCGAGCGGCCTACCTACAAGGGCGACTCCTACAGACGGCACAGCGCTTGCAACAGGGGGGCGCTACCCGTAGGCACAGCGTCACAGGGATGCTCGCCAACAGGGGTGCCACCCACAGGCGCGGTGCCTACGGGCATTACACCCGTGGGCGAGCCACCCATAAGCAAGGGCGATAACCCCACCGCCATCGCATAGGCCAATGCTAGCAGGGTGGCAGTAGCGGCGACAACAACAAGGGAGAGGGAGTAGGGAATTAGGCTTTTTAGGCAAAAAGATAGTTTTGGCCCTAGGAATTTGAGAAATTTCATTTCTATCCTTTTGTCCAAATTATGAAAATACCCCTCATAATTTAAAAAATTTTCTACATGTCCTTGATTTTAGAAAATATTAATTAATTAGAAGGTTCAATTGATTATTATTTTTATTATTATCTAGTAGTCCTAAATGATGATGATTTATACATGTGATATGTGATGAATAGACGAATGATCATGGACTGTGTGATGTGTGTACTTGTGATTATTATTATTGGGGCCTACGAGCCTCCATTATATTTCTCGTTTATTATCGGGCTTGCATGCCTATGATTAAATTGTAATCATACGAGGAGACGCAGCGGGTGTATAGAAGCGATAACGGGACCCATGAGATGGACGATTGTGGTGCATGGAGATGTGCCGAGATGTCGACAAAACCAACGAGGATGAGATTGACAATCATAGGGCATGGAGATGCACCGTTGCACACATAGATCTTAATGTGAGTGATTAGGCCTATTTGCTCGGGCCTGATCACATTAGGTTGTGGTCCATGATTATCTAGTGTGATTGCTCATGTGACGTGTGATTGCTTATACACCTACTAGATATGTATATATATTTGCATGTAATATAGATATATATTAAACATGTATATGTGTGACATGTCATATTAGGAGACCAAATCATAGAAACCCCTCTCTCGATAATATTAAGTTGGTAAACGTGAGGCAATTAGATTGACCCACGTGTTCTTCCATCGTTATAGGTAGGGACCGAATCCCGATGTAGGTTGAGTTGGTCAAGTCCCTCGAGGGTATATCATCAAATTAGAGTCATCTTGTAATGATGGTGTTGACTTAACCGAGCATCATGGTTGGTCGAGTCCCTCGAGACCATGGTGATTTGAAGGTCGAATAGGATGTGAATCACAAGGAGTTGTGATCGGCAAGAGTTGCCTACCTTTTGGGCTTAGTATGATTAGTCGAATTCTCGAGGTTACACTAAGACATTGATTGGATCCTGATCCCCACTAGAAGTCTGCCAGAGACTTCTGATTCACATGCTGAGGGTGTCGCGTGACTCGCAAGTAAAATAGTGGGAGCATATTAAGATATAATTCCATATCTTGATTGTTTATTTTTGTAAAATCTGCATGTTATTAATTTATGCTGCATCTTTATTTTCAGAAAATGTCGCTTTCAAATCCCTTACGTGGCATACTTGATGTCAACCGCCTCACTGGTCCAAATTATACGGATTGGCTCCGCAACTTGAGAATTGTTCTCACGGTAAAGAAAATCATGTACGTCCTTGATACAGTGATGCCTACGCCCGAGGAAGGGGCAAGCGAGGATGAGATCGCTTGCTACGTGAAGTACATTGATGACTCCACTCTTGCTCAGTATTATATATTGGGCTCTATGAATCCTGAGTTACAGAGACAATATGAAAAGATGGATTCCAGATCCATTCTCCTACATGTACACAAATTGTTTGAGGAACAGGGAAGGACTCAGCGATATGAGATATCCAAGAGCCTCTTTCGTGCTAGGATAACTGAGGGGATATTGGTTTAGAACCATGTCTTAAAGATGATTGAGTAGATAGAAAAATTCACTGGTCTAGGAATGGTCCTAGAAGATAACCTATGTGTGGACATTGTGCTTCAATCCCTACCAGATTCCTTTTCACAATTTATAATGAATTTTAATATGAACAAGCTTGAGGTGACTCTCCCGGAGTGCCTCAATATGTTGAGGGAGGCAAAGAGCATTATCAAGAAAAAGAAGCTAGTTCTCTACACTAGTGAGACTAGAAAGAAAAGGAAAGCAGAAAAGTCCCTTAAGAAGAGCAAGGGCAGACCAGGTAAAGCAAAGGTTGCTAAGAAAGACCCGACAAAGGACAAAGGCCAGTGCTTCCACTATGGCAAAGATGGGCACTGGAAGAGGAACTGCAAAGAGTACCTTATAGAGAGGGTGAAATAGAAGTTTGGAGAAGCTTCAAGTACATTCATGATCAGTCTCCATTTGTCAGACTCTTATGATAACACATGGGTATTGGATACCAGTAGTGCTTATCATATTTGCAATTCATTGCAGGTCCTAGCAAAGCCTAGGTGATTGGCGAGAGACTAGATGGACCTCAAGATAGGCAATGGAGCAAAAGTTGCTATATTAGCTATTGGCAAGGTTGTCTTACATTTTCCTGGTGGAGCTATTATTGCATTAGATGTATGTTATTTTGTTCCTTCTATTATCAAAAACATTATCTCCATTTCATGTTTATAATTAGTAGATATAAATTAGTTTTTTAGAACAATGGTTGTTCAATATTATTAGATGATAATATCATCACGAAAGGAACATTGTATAATGGTTTGTTTATGCTAGATACTACTCCACATATCATGAATATAAGTGTGTCTCAGAGGAAACGAGATGAGGAGAACAATGCATACCTATGGCATTGTAGGCTAGGTCATATCCATGAGGGAAGGATTCAAAAGTTGTTAAAGGATGGATATCTAGATTTATTCGACTATGAGTCATATGCAACTTGCAAGCCTTGCCTTCGTGGGAAACTAACCAACTCTACATTTAGTGGAATTGGAGAGAGAGCCACTGAGCTATTGGAACTTATATATAGTGATGTATATGGTCCCATGTTAACTCATGTCATTGGTGGTTACTCCTACTTCATTACCTTTACTGATGATTTCTCAAGGTATGGATATATATACTAAATGAAGTATAAGTCCGAGGCCTTTAAAAAATTCAGAGAGTATAAAAATGAAGTGGAAGAACCAGACTGGAAAGAGTATCAAGACTTTGATCAAAACGAGAAGGTGAGTACTTGAGTACAGAGTTCACCTAGTTCCTCATGGACCATGAGATTCTATCCCAATGGACATCTCCTTATGCACCTTAGCTGTGCGTCTGAAAGGAGGAATCGTATGCTGTTAGACATGGTATGGTCCATGATGAGTTTCGCTGACCTACCCATCTCATTATAGGGATATGCTCTAGAGACTACAGCTTACCTTCTAAGCAGTGTTCCAACTAAGTCGGTCGTGTTTACACCATATGAGATATGAAATGGGAAGAAACCTGATCTTAATGTTATTAAGATTTGGGGCTACCATACCCACGTTAAAAGACACAACCCCGATAACTTGGAATTAAGGATGGAGCAGTGTAAATTCGTGTGATACCCCAAGGAAACTTGTGGGTATTATTTCTATCATCTCGAGGACCAAAAGGTCTTTGTAGATAAGAGAGTGATATTCCTTAAGAAGGAACACATTCTTAGCAGAGATAGTGAGAGCATGATAGAGTTGCGCGAGGTTGGAGAATCGAGCTCAAGCACAACTCTACAGCCCGAGTCTGTTTAGGTACCTAACACACAAGTTCCAACTTTACGTAGGTCCGATAGAGTATCTCATCATCTTGAGAGATATGTGGGACATATTAGAGGAGAGGATATTGATGATATTGATCCTCAGATCTACATGAAGGCTATTATGAGTATAGACTCCGGGAAGTAGCAGGAAACCATGAATTCTAAGATGGATTCCATGTACTCGAACAAGGTTTGGAATCTAGTTGATGCACCCGAGGGTATTGTACCCATCGGTTGCAAGTGGATCTTTAAGAAAAAGATCAGAGTAGATGGCAAAATAGAGACCTATAAAGCAAGGCTAGTGGCTAATGGGTATCGTCAAAGGGAAGGTGTTGACTATGATGAAACATTCTCACCCGTCGTAATGCTAAAGTTGATCTGAATTCTATTGGCTATTGCAGTACACTATGATTATGAGGTCTGGAAGATGGATGTGAAAACTACATTCTTCAATGGGATCCTCGAGGAGGAGGTGTATACGATACAACCCGAGGGATTCATGTCCAAGGACTACCCAAATAAGGAGTGCAGGTTGCTTAGATTCATTTATGGACTAAAGCAAGCTTCCCGAAGTTGGAACATAAGATATGATGAGATAATCAGATTTTATGATTTTGTTAAGAACGAAGATAAGCCTTGTGTGTATAGGAAGGTAAGTGGGAGCACTATCACATTTTTGGTGTTATAGTTGGATGACATCCTGATCATTGGGAATAATGTAGGAATGCTATTCACAGTAAAGGCTTGGTTATTTAGACACTTCTCCATGAAGGACTTGAGGGAAGCATCTTATATCTTGGGGATTTAGATCTATAGAGATAGATCCCAGAGGATGCTTAGCTTATCCCAATCTAGGAACATAGACACCATTCTCAAAAGGTTTGGCATAAAAAATTCCAAAAGATGTCTCATACCGATAAGACATGGGATATTGGTTTCTAGGAGTATGTCCCCAAAGACTCCTGAAGAAAGGACGAACATGGATAGGATACCCTATGCCTCAACGATAGAGTCTATCATGTATGCCACGATATGTACTAGGCCTAACATAGCGCATGCTCTGAGTGTCACAAGCTGGTATCAAGCGAATCCAGGCTTGGAGCACTTGAAAGTAGTAAAGTGTATCCTTAAGTACTTGAGAAGGACTAAGGATCTTTTACTAGTATATAGAGGTAGTAGCCTCAGGGTTGAAGGCTACATGGACTCAAGTTTTCAGTCCAATATCGATGATAGCAAGTCGAATTCAGGGAATGTGTATACCTTGAATGGAGGAGTAGTGTGCTAGAAGTGTTCTAAGCAAGATACTACTGCTGACTCGACCATAGAGGCGGAGTACATTACTATAGTAGAGGCTGTTGAATCTTAGATTTTGATGATGAAGTCAATTATCATTTGTTTATCTAATCTATATGTTGAGATAAGTGTGCAGGATTAACCATGATAGCAGTAAGACATGCAACATATGTTGAGCCGGAGTCAAGACCAAGATCACGTTGGGGGTTCGAGAGTTCGTCGGAAGTTCGGATGGTCATCGGAAGTTCTGCGGGAACAATCCGAGAAGTCTAGGAGCTTGCCAAAGAAGCTCAACTCACCAAGAGGATTATCGCGAAGTCCAAGAGTTTGTCGGGAGTCCGCCGGAGCATCGCCAAGGATTCGTCGGATATTCGCCGGAAGTTCGTCGAAAGCTCGCTAGAAGAAGCAATTGATGCACAGGAACACGATTTATAGTATTGATATCTTAATTATCATAGTTAGCATGTAGATTAAGTTAGCATTGGGAGGTAATCCCAGTAACTTAATCTGGGACCAATTGGGCCCTTAATAGACCCAAATTGGGCCGAATGGAATAGCCCATTCGGACCTAGAATTCCTTGCAAGCGGTGGCACCGCCTAGGAGACTCGGTCTCTCTAGTATTTTGGGCGGTGGTACCGTTGGCAGTTATTGCTACCAACGGTGGTACCGCACTTGTCGGGCGGTGGTACCACCAAAGCTTGCTCTTCGAGCTCTGCTAGGCGGTGGTATTGCCTAGACTAAGCAGTAGTATTGCTTAGTGACAGATGATAGGTGGTAGTACCGCCCAGTTATGGCAGCGGTACCGCTAGGACCCCGAAAATCTAGGAATAGACACTTTTGATCTCCAATTTCAAACTGATTGGGGCTTATATAAACCCCGCACTTTCCTGCATGAAAGGGAACCGAATGCTTGCTTTTATTCTGAGTATTTGAGGGCTTAAAAGTATTGTAAATGGCTAGAGTTCTTCTCCCTCTTTTCTTTCTAAGTGTTGATTATTCAATAGAGGAGTGAAAACTTGCAAGGGTTGTCTCCTAAGCCCGTCAAAAGGAAAAAAGCTGTAAAAGGGTGGTTGGCCTTCGCCTATTAAAGGAAGGCCTCTAGTGGATGTTGGTGACCTCGTCGGAGGAGGAAGCCAAAAGTGGATGTAGGTTAAGATTGACCGAACCATTCTAAATCTTGGTTTGCATTTACATTCTAATAATTGGTATCAGAGCGGGTTCACTCTCAGTTGGATTAAAACCCAAGAGAGATGGCATATGCCGAAAACCAAGAGGGTCACTATATTACATGTCCGCCCATATTCAATGGGATGGATTACACCTATCGTATTCAATGGGATGGATTACACCTATTAGAAGACCCGAATGAGGATCTTCTTTATTTACATGGATTTTGAACTTTGCGTTGAATCTCGTATTTTGATGATGAAACCACTTGATATGTATTTATAACTTAATCGGCGTTTTGAGTGATGTAGGATGCTTCAATCAGGATGAGACAATTAAAGTAGGAAAATCATGTTGGGCCAAAGGAACATGTCAAAAGATTAGACATCGGGCCGGTGGATCGATCGTCATATTGACAGAAGGCTTCGAGCCGTAGATTCGAGCATCCGGCCAAGAAGAGTGGAGATTGTGCCAAGGATATCGGAGTTGCGGAGTCAACTGGCCGATTGGGCAATAGGCTACAAGAGAGGATGACGCACCGAAGAATTGGACGAAGCGTCGAGGGACCAATGACATGCCGGACAACTTAATTATTGCTTAGTATTAATTGCCTAGATTGAAGTGTATTTTTACATGTGTATGATTAACTACGATAGCTTGAAGACATAAAGTAAGTTTACTAGAGTCAAGCTCGATGGGTGTTCGAGAGTTCGCTGAGAGTCTGAAGATTTGTCGGAAGTGCTGTCGGAACCAACCGAGAAGAAATTGGGGACTTGCCGAAGTTTTCGGAAGTTCGCCGGAGAGATCATCGGAGGTTCACAGAGATCACCAAGAAGGTTCGGCTACTTGTCAAAGACTCGCTGAACTCACCACAAGACCGGGAGCCTGTGGGAGTCCATTGGAAGAAATCCGAGGGTGTATCGGAAGTCCATCGGAAGTTCGCCGGAAAGCTCGCCGGAAGGAAACTTGACGTTGCCAATTAAAAACTTGCTTAGGACTATGTCTTAGTTTCGTAGATTGTATATAACTAGGGTTAGGATTAAGGGTTAATCCTATAACATGGTTAGGGGCCAATTGGGCCCGAGTTCGGACTGGTTTGGGCCAAGTTTGGAGCCCAACTAGTGAGCTGAAATAGTCTAGGTGGTGGCACTACCCAGAACCCGAGGGATTAGGCGGTAGCACTGCCTAGCACCTGAAAGGTCGAGCAGTGGCACCGCCCAGAACTCGAGAGTTTCGGCGGTGGCACCGCTAGTACACTGTCAGTATCAGACACTTACAAGCGGTGGCACCACCAGCATCGAGAAACCCAAAAGAATTCAAATTTGGAGCCCAAATTTGAATCCTCTTGGGGCCTATAAATACCCCTCAATTTTTAATAGAGAGAACAACCTTTTTGAGAAGTTAGAGGTTGAGATAAAGCCTTAGTAAAGTCTTTAGCAAGTCTTGTTTTCAATAGCTTAAGTGTTCACCTCCTTTCTCTTTGAAAATCTATAAGAGTATGAACCACTTGTAAAAGGTTATAAGAGGGATATTTGTCCTTCCCCATCAAAGTGATTTGCTAGTGGAAGTTGGGAGCCTCATCGAAGAAGGCTTCGCAAGTGGATGTAGGTCATTTGACCGAACCATTTTAAATTGGTGTGTTCCTTGAATGTGTGAGTACTTACCTCTCTGAAATCATTATTTACACAGCAGCAAGCTTTCGGTTTTCATATTCTCACTTTACTCGAGCTACTTTTATCAAGTCATTCATTGTTGAATCAAAATCTCTACGCATTTACGGAATCATTTTCAAACTTACAAGTTTTAATCTGCTGTACTAATTCACCCTCTTAGTACCACTCCGACCATAATAATTGGTATTAGAGCCATGTTTTTCTACTTTGGTTTAACACCCAAATAGAAATGACTTTTTTCGGCTTTCAAGAGGATTACTCTCTCATTCGTCCTCCCTTTTTCAATGGGACGGACTACACTCATTGAAATACTCGAATGAGAGTTTTCTTACTTTCTTTGGATTTGAATTTATGGCACATAGTCGAAAATGGATTTGAAATGTCTTCTCTTCCAATGAACTACTGGAATGATTTGGAGAAGAAGATGTTTTCTCTAAATGCAACGGCTATGATGCCTTATATTGTGCACTTGACTAAAATGAATTTAATCGTGTTTTGATTTGTGATTCGGCTTTTGATATTTAGAGAACTCTTGAGGTCACTCATGAAGGCACTAGCCGAGTGAAAGAGTCCAAAATCAACATTCTTGTGCATCCCCCCCCCCCCCCCCCCCCCCCCCCCCCCCCCCCCCCCCCCCCCCCCCCCCCCCCCCCCCCCCCCCCCCCCCCCCCCCCCCCCCCCCCCCCCCCCCCCCCCCCCCCCCCCCCCCCCCCCCCCCCCCCCCCCCCCCCCCCCCCCCCCCCCCCCCCCCCCCCCCCCCCCCCCCCCCCCCCCCCCCCCCCCCCCCCCCCCCCCCCCCCCCCCCCCCCCCCCCCCCCCCCCCCCCCCCCCCCCCCCCCCCCCCCCCCCCCCCCCCCCCCCCCCCCCCCCCCCCCCCCCCCCCCCCCCCCCCCCCCCCCCCCCCCCCCCCCCCCCCCCCCCCCCCCCCCCCCCCCCCCCCCCCCCCCCCCCCCCCCCCCCCCCCCCCCCCCCCCCCCCCCCCCCCCCCCCCCCCCCCCCCCCCCCCCCCCCCCCCCCCCCCCCCCCCCCCCCCCCCCCCCCCCCCCCCCCCCCCCCCCCCCCCCCCCCCCCCCCCCCCCCCCCCCCCCCCCCCCCCCCCCCCCCCCCCCCCCCCCCCCCCCCCCCCCCCCCCCCCCCCCCCCCCCCCCCCCCCCCCCCCCCCCCCCCCCCCCCCCCCCCCCCCCCCCCCCCCCCCCCCCCCCCCCCCCCCCCCCCCCCCCCCCCCCCCCCCCCCCCCCCCCCCCCCCCCCCCCCCCCCCCCCCCCCCCCCCCCCCCCCCCCCCCCCCCCCCCCCCCCCCCCCCCCCCCCCCCCCCCCCCCCCCCCCCCCCCCCCCCCCCCCCCCCCCCCCCCCCCCCCCCCCCCCCCCCCCCCCCCCCCCCCCCCCCCCCCCCCCCCCCCCCCCCCCCCCCCCCCCCCCCCCCCCCCCCCCCCCCCCCCCCCCCCCCCCCCCCCCCCCCCCCCCCCCCCCCCCCCCCCCCCCCCCCCCCCCCCCCCCCCCCCCCCCCCCCCCCCCCCCCCCCCCCCCCCCCCCCCCCCCCCCCCCCCCCCCCCCCCCCCCCCCCCCCCCCCCCCCCCCCCCCCCCCCCCCCCCCTCAATCCAGGATCCAATCTAACATTTAAGGATACTAAGAACCATTCAAATCATATTCACAATTCATAAACCTGTACATTTCATAAATCATACTCCACTTCACCCTAGAGATTCATAAAATCCAAAGGACAACTCAACTAAATATCAACCACAACACAAATCCATATCGCAGAAATCTATACCATTACAAATTTTATTCACCATGAGTTCATATACTTATACAACATAAGCTTATCATTCCATAAACATGAGTAGTCCTTTAAACTTTTACAACACATAAGTATTAATATATCCTTAACATTACATCAGAAGTAAAGTATACTATACAACAAAAACCTATCAACCAATAAAGATTAGTCCAAAATCTTCTAGCCTTTCAGTGCTTCAATCCAATTCTAGCTTTTCAGTGCGTGACAAGCTACCCTGAAAAAAATTTATATAGCAACGGGGTGAGCATGAAGAGCTCAGCAAGCAACTAACATATCCATGGCGATAGGAGAAGTTCAAGCAGGCTTAGTATCAAGATAACAAAAGCAGAAATACAAGTGTTCATTTGAAATCATCTTATTTGGTATAAAAATCACAAAGGGTTTCCTCATTTGAAAACAAGCGTTAGACATAACAATACGAGAAAGGAAATTGGAGCATTTCATTGGCAAAATAAGCATTTAGGCATGTATCAAATGGCACCTGAAGCATTTCAGTGTATATCAAAGGCGTAAGAGTGTTTGAGAGCATAACAATGACATACGAAACACTCCAAAGTATAACAAGTGAATCGAATAGTAAATACAAGCTTGTAAGTCATTTTTGAGGTAGCATGCATTCCATTTTTATCCAAAGCATAAATATAAACTCATTAGCAAAGCTTTGGATATCATATCAAAAACATAGAGGGCGCTATGGGACCACATACATAATGTGATTCATCCATTTCAGGATGACCACCAAACAAAAGTCTAGAGCATCGCGGGATCTATGCATAACTCCCTTTATCATTTCTGGCAAAGGTTCACAATATCCCACAAGACACCAGAGTACAAAAGGGTAGTATGAACAATGACATTGGCATATATCGGAAGCACATGCGGAAACAACGGAAATATGCGTGTGCCTTTATCAAACAAGGAAATGCCAACAAAACATTACATAATCAATTTCAGACATACAACAATTTTAGGATGAATAATACAAGAATTTTCAAAGGACTGCAAAATAATTTAATAGAAATCAAACTTCCAATAGAATGAGACTCGAATAGGCAAAATTCAACAAAGTTTTCAATTCTGGCAGAATTAGAATGATACATTTCCTGATTTGTTTGAGTGACCAAGCATGCTCCAATTCACTAAAAATAGGAGTCAAAAGAAAGATATGCGAATCTAGTTCACAAAGAATTAAGGTTTGCATAATTCAGAATTTTAACTAGAGAGTTATGAACAATTTAGTAACAGAAGGTCAGAATTGATCATCTCTGTTTTGCAGAATAGATAGCATCAATTTAAACAGATGTTTCAGAAGGCAAACGTACTTCAAAATTTCCAAACTAGGTGTCAAAAGAAATATGTTCGAGTCTACTTTCAAACAGAATAGGTTTTGCCTAAATCAGAGTTTAGTACAAAAAGTTAGGACCAAAACAATGCATGGAGGTCAGATTACCGAAAAATTACAGATTCATGGCTTTGTATCAAAACGAAAGAAATGTTTGGTTCTCAGCTGAAATCTTTCAAAATTTTGTAGAATTGAAAAGAAAACAGAGATTAGGATTCTATTGGATTGGATTAGAACACTTGCCTGAAAAAGTTTTGATTTCCAAATGTGGGGGAATTGATGCAAAACCTTAAGCTAAGATAAAACTTCTTCTTCTTCAATTCTTTCTCCTCTTCTCCTTCAATTCCTTCTCCTCTTCTCAAGTTACATTGGCTGCAAAGTTTCTCTTAGTTGTGCCTTAAATTACTTAGGTTTGGCTCATGCTAAAATAATGAGGTGGCAAGCATGCATGGAGGTTTAGGTGTCAACTTTAGAATAAGTGCAAGTGGCTCATCCTTGCTAATGCCACAAGTCCTCCATATAATTTAATATTGATATAATAAACTAAACTATTAAAGTACTATATAAGCATTTTTTTTTTTTAAATGAGGGATGTTACACTCTCCCCTCCTTAAAAAAAATTTAGTCCTCTAAATTTGTCATACCTCTTTCGGGAAAAAGATGAGGATAAGCTTTCTTCATTTCTTCCTCTAGCTCCCAAGTCACTTCATTTGCAGGATAATGCTTCCAAATTACTTTAACCAGAGTGATGATTCTATTTCTTAAGATCTTCTCCTTTTTATCAATAATCTGAATGAGCTCTTCCTTGTAAAACAAGTCTTTCTCAATCGCAATCGGCTCATACTCAATGACATGAGAGGGATCAGGTATATACTTTCGGAGCATTGACACATGAAATATATTATGGATATGACACATCGTTGGTGGCAAGGCAATCTTGTAAGCGACAGAGCCAATTCTTTCGAGGATCTCAAAAGGTCCAATGAACCTTGGGTTTAACTTTCCTTTCTTTCCAAATCTTATAACGCCTTTGGAAGGGGAGACCTTTAGGAATACAAAATCCCCTACTTGGAACTCGATATCTCGTCTTCTGTTGTCTGCATAGCTCTTTTGCCGACTTTGAGCAGCCTTTAGCCTTTTTATGATAACTTGAATCTTTTCAATAGTCTCTTGTACTTTATCTGGTGCTAACAATTTTCTATCACCAACTTCCTCCCAACATATAGGCGGTCTGCACTTTCGCCCATACAATGCTTCATAAGGAGCCATCTGGATGCTCGAATGGAAACTATTATTATAAGTAAACTCAATAAGAGAAATATCTTTATCTCATTCACCTCTCCAATCCATAACATAGACTCTAAGCAAATCCTCAAGTACTTGAATTGTTCTTTCAGATTGACCATCAGTCTGAGGGTGATAGGCAGTGCTAAACTTTACTTTGGTGCCCATAGAATCTTGTAATCTCCTCCACAATCTAGAAAGAAATATGGAGTCTCTATCCGAGATGATCTCCTTCGGGACACCATGAAGTCTTACTATTTCATAAACATACAAATCTGCAAGCCTATCAAGAGAATAAGTCATATTGATTGGTAAGAAATGTGCAGATTTGGTTAACCTATCAACAATGACCCAAATAGCATCATGCTTTCAAGAGGTTCTGGGTAGCCCTGAAACAAAGTCCATAGTAATGCATTCCCATTTCCATTCAGGAATATCTAAGGGTTGTAACAAACCTCCAGGTCTCTGGTGTTCTGCTTTGATTTGCTGACATGTCAAACACCTTGAAACATATATTGCAATCTCCTTCTTCATGCCTTTCCACCAATAATGACTTTGGAGATCTCTATACATTTTCGTGCTACCAGGATGCATGGTGTACTTTGAATTGTGACCTTCATTTAAAATTTGGTTCTTGATATCTGGGTTATTTGGAACACATATTCTATCCCCAAATCTCAATAGACCATCATCTGAAATTTGAAAATTCAACTTTGGTCCCTTACCAACTTCATTCCTCAAGTATATTAAATGTGGATCTCGTAGTTGTCCTTCTTTAATTTGTTGAATGAGATCAGTTTGCACCTGGATAGAGGCCATCAACATTATTGAGTCTTGCCCTTTTCTCATTACATTTGAATCATAATTTCTTTCTAATAACTTCTATTGTTTCACAACCAGACTTGCCATAAAACTTGTAGATTTTCTACTAAGTGCATTAGCTACAACATTGGCTTTACCTGGGTGATAACGGATGGTACAATCATAATCCTTTAGAAGTTCTATCCATCTTCGCTGCCTCATATTTAACTCATTTTGCATAAAAATATATTTTAAACTCTTGTGATCAGTAAAGATATCAAATGTCCGCCCATACAAGTAATGTCTCCAAATCTTTAGAGCAAAGATGATTGCTGCCAATTCCAAATCATGAGTCGGATAGTTCAATTCATAATTCTTTAGCTGTCTTGAAGCATAAGCAATTACTTTCCCTTCTTGCATCAAAACACATCCAAGACCCTTTCTTGAAGCATCAGTATAAACTATAAATCCTTCATTACCACTCGGAATAGTGAGAATAGGGGCACTAGTCAATCTTCTTTTTAATTCTTGGAAACTTTGCTCACAATCACTCCATTCAAATTTCACATTCTTTTGAGTCAGTTTGGTGAGGGGATGAGCAATTTGAGAAAATCCCTCCACAAATCTCCTGTAATAACCTGCCATGCCCAAGAAACTTCTAATTTCTGTTACATTTGTTGGCACTTCCCAATTAACTACTGCTTCCACCTTCTTTGGATCAACAGATATGCCCTTTCCTGAAATCACGTGGCCTAAGAAAGCAATTTCCTTCAACCAAAATTCACATTTGCTGAACTTTGCATACAGCTTCTTTTCTCTTAGTATAGATAATACATCTCTCAAGTGTTTATCATGCTCTTGATTACTCCTTGAATATACTAATATGTCATCAATGAATACAATTACACAATTATCTAAGAGTGGCTGAAATATTCTATTCATTAGTTCCATAAAAGTTGTAGGAGCATTAGTCAAGCCAAAAGGCATTACTAAAAATTCGTAGTGACCATATCGAGTTCTAAAGGCTGTTTTTGGAATATCCTCCTTCTTGACCTTCAACTGATAGTAGCCTGATCTTAGATTAATCTTGGAGAATACTTGTGCACCCTGCAATTGATCAAACAAGTCATCAATCCTGGGTAGGGGATACTTGTTTTTGATGGTCACCTGATTCAATTGTCTATAATCAATACAAAGTCTCAATGTCCCATCCTTCTTCTTAACTAATAGCACTGGAGCACCCCATGGTGAGACGCTAGGTCGAATAAAACCCTTATCTAACAACTCTTGTATTTGCTTCTTCAATTCCTCGAGCTCAAGTGGTGCCATTCGGTAGGGAGGCTTAGATATTGGGGCTGTCCCAGGGACTAAATCAATAACAAATTCACCTTCTCTGTCTGGAGGTAGTCCAAGCAAATCCTCTGGGAATACATCAGGGAACTCTTTAGCCACGGAAATTTCATTTAGGTGAGTTTCTTTTTCTGAATGTTCCTTTACACATATAACATAACAAGAACATCCCTTCTACATAAGGCGTTGAGTTTGAAGTGCCGATATTAAGCAAGGAGGCAAATCATGCCTAATACCCTCAAAGTAGAAGATAGGCTGATTTGGTATGCAGAAAGTAATTATTTTTGTATAGCAATCAATACTAGCATGATAGGAAGATAACCAATCCATACCCAGTATAATATCAAAACCTTGGATTTCTAGGAGTATCAAATCGGCAAGGAGTTCATGTTCTCCGATAGAAATCAAACAAGATGGATAAACCAGATTTGTAGTCAAAGAATCCCCAACAGCAGTAGTTATGTGTAGCAAATAATCTAGTGGTTTAGGTTGAATGCCCAAGTGATAAGCAAAATATTGTGAAACAAAGGATAAGTTGGAACCAGGATCAAATAAAACTTTTGCATTTCTATTAGAAACATGTAGAATACCTTCAACCACTGATTTAGAGGCTCTGGAATCTTGTTCTGTGATAGCATATACTCTAGCATGGGTCGTTGGCTTAGTGGTTAGTGGCTCTTTCTTCTTGTTTAGTGGGCAGTCTATTAGGACTCTAGCTAGGAGAGTCCTAATTGATTGGGGCATTCATGTAAAACCTACCTATGCCGACCCTTATTAAAGATGTGAAGAGGCCGGCTAGGGTTTAGAGATTATTTCTTAAAGAAGAATTAGGAGTTGTAAAGGAATAGGAGTCTTGAGTAGGAGTCCTATTAGGAGTCTTGAGTATCTGCAGCCTTTGAGCAGCAACTTGGAGGAAGGACCCCTATAGAGTTCCAGGAGGCCGATCCCCTAAAGAGATCAACCCCAAGCTAGAATCTGCAAGGGTTCTAACACTTGGTATCAAGCAGCGTTCTTGGCGTCTCGCTGCCCTTTCCACAGCCGTCCATCTTCCTCTTGAGTAGGAGTCCTATTAGGAGTCTTGAGTAGGAGTCCTATTAGGAGTCTTGAGTAGGAGTCCTATTAGGAGTCTTGAGTAGGAGTCCTATTAGGAGTCTTGAGTAGGAGTCCTATTAGGAGTCTTGAGTAGGAGTCCTATTAGGAGTCTTGAGTAGGAGTCCTATTAGGAGTCTTGAGTAGGAGTCCTATTAGGAGTCTTGAGTAGGAGTCCTATTAGGAGTCTTGAGTAGGAGTCCTATTAGGAGTCTTGAGTAGGAGTCCTATTAGGAGTCTTGAGTAGGAGTCCTATTAGGAGTCTTGAGTAGGAGTCCTATTAGGAGTCTTGAGTAGGAGTCCTATTAGGAGTCTTGAGTAGGAGTCCTATTAGGAGTCTTGAGTAGGAGTCCTATTAGGAGTCTTGAGTAGGAGTCCTATTAGGAGTCTTGAGTAGGAGTCCTATTAGGAGTCTTGAGTAGGAGTCCTATTAGGAGTCTTGAGTAGGAGTCCTATTAGGAGTTCTTGGTCTCGCTGCCCTTTCCACAGCCGTCCATCTTCCCTCCATAGCCGCCCAAAGCAATTCCCACAATTGCTTAAAAGATCGTCACCAAATCCCAGCATCATCCCCACCACCGCAGATCATCTTTTGATCTCCCCGTGAATTGCAACAGGTTCTGGTTTCCTACCTTGCTGCTGCTGCAATTTAGTTATCTTTATTCGAAAATCCAAAAAAAAAAAAAATTTATTCCTATATTGCTGCATAAACTTTTCGTCGCAAAGTTTTCATCTCTACGACGAAAGATACATTGCAGAATTCCAACCGCATAGCACAGTTTGTTTGATCTTCCTACTATATTTTTTTGTCCAAATTTCTACGAAATTTTTATGATAGCTTTGACACTTCCAAACAGTAGATTTCCCTTTTGTTTCATCAAAAAATTCTCAATATAAACTGCTGATCTTTTACATCTAATCTACTATAATTGAAAATCTGTGCTGTAGAAAATTTCAGCCGCATATTGTTGCCTTAACCGATCTATTTGCAATATTTTTTGAACAAAATTTCCTATAAACTTCATAAATCATCTTGGCTTCCATCTAAGATTGATCGATTGAGGAATTCATCTCTAAAAAACGATTTTGTGTTGCTGTAAATTTTCGTCGCAACCCGCTGAAATTTTTCGACGAGAATTCTGCTATCGTGACTTGCACCAATTTCCCTGCTATTATACTGCCAAAATTTTCTTGATTAAATTGGACATCTTTGCTGTCATATAAACTGAGATTTTACGGTCAATTCCCCCCTCAAATCTCTCAAGTTTTTGGTGGAAATCTCGTCGAGAAACCGCTGTTTCTTCGACGACAATTCTGCTCTTACAAGACAACACAATTCTGCAGCAAACTTCCACTGATTTCTATCAAACCTTTGCTGCCATCTACCACAGATTTAAAACTTTCATCCACAACCCTAAAACTCCACCAAACCACACCCTCAAACTACAACCCAAAACAGCCACAAAATAAGCCTAAATCGCAGCCTACATCCACCAATCCACCAACCCTTACGACCATCACTCCTCTTAACCTATACATGCCTTTAACTCGACAACAAAAAAGAGATCTTAATATCACAGGTTTGGAGGCATATAGTATGGCATCTGAAGAGGCAATCAATGCTAAATTTGAAGCCTTCGAGGCGCGAATAGAGGATAAGATTCAGACTCTCTTTACCGAACTCAGTTTGGGCCGACCACTAAGCCCGAAGAAATCACATCAAGGAGAGAGCTCTAACCAATCGCACCAAGCCCGAAGAGATGACTTCCAAGAGAGGGGAGGTTCTATGACTGACCTCAACTATCCACGCATGAGGGTGGACTTCCCTAGATGGGAAGAAGGAGACCCGATTGGTTGGATCTCGCGTGCAGAGCGATATTTTCGGTACCACAAAACCGTGGACGCATCTATGGTGGAAATTGCAGCTATACATCTTGAAGGGGTTATGTTGGCATTGCGACGAGCCGTGGAGCCGCGAGCATCGCTGTAGAAAAGGGAGGCTTCTTATGATTGAACCAGTAGAAGAAGAGGTCATTGAACATCCAGAAGAGAGCTTTGAACATAATGAAGAAGATGTGGAAGAAGAGCCACAATCAACCGACGTTACGGTACACGCATTAGCTAGCTACTCCAACCCGCAAACGATGAAAGTTGGAGGTCTTCTCAAACAACAACCGATCACTGTTCTCATCGACACGGGTAGCACTAATAACTTCCTAAACAGTAAGGTTGCTGCTCGGATGGCACTACATATAGAAGGTTGCAGCAAGTTCGATGTAAAGGTTGCTGACGGCAGAATCCTAAAGTGCGACCAAAGATGCCCGCAGGTGAAACTATTGCTGCAAGACCAAGAAATTATGACCGACTTCTTCCTCCTACCAATTGATGACTATGAGGCCGTGCTTAGCATAGAATGGCTGACTACACTAGGTGATGTCTCTTGGAACTTTTCTAAATTAATTATGAAATTCTACTGCAAAGGCAAACAGATCATCCTACACGGGAAGCGCGGAAGCAACGTAACCACCGTTTCAACCCAACGAATGGAGAAAGTTTTGCACAAGGTAAATGGTGGCTTTTTGATGCATCTCCAGCAGCAACCAGAGGGGAAGAAAATAGAGATTAAAGATCAAAATCTTGCCCAATTGCTTGCTGAATTTGCTGACATTTTTGCTGAACCACGCGGTCTTCCTCCTTTTCGGCAACATGACCATCGGATTCCAATCCTTCCGGGCAAGCCACCAGCGAACACTCGACCGTACCGATATCCTCACCTCCAAACGGATGAAATTGAAAAGATCGTAAAGGAGATGCTTGAAATAGGAGTGATTCGGCCAAGTTGTAGCCCCTATTCCTCACCGGTGCTACTTGTACGCAAGAAGGACGGAACTTGGCGGATGTGCATTGACTATCGAGCTTTAAATGGCATCACTGTCAAGGACAAGTACCCAATACCAGTGGTGGATGAACTTCTTGATGAATTAAAAGGAGCCCGAGTCTTCACGAAGTTAGATCTCCGATCCGGTTACCACCAAATTCGAGTATGTGAAGACGACATTCCAAAAACTGCATTCCGTACACATGATGGCCATTATGAATTCTTGGTAATGCCTTTTGGACTCACTGATGCTCCTTCAACCTTTCAAAGTCTCATGAACGATATTTTTCGGAGCTTTCTTCGCAAATTTGTGTTGGTATTTTTCGATGATATTCTCATTTATAGCCCTTCTCTTGAGAGTCACTTTCAGCATTTACGGATTGTTTTGACGATCCTTCGGGAGAATACTCTTTTTGTTAAACAACCAAAGTGCAACTTTCTCCAGCAAAAAAGTAGAGTACCTTGGGCACATAATATCAGAAGAAGGGGTGGCGGTAGACCCAACAAAAATTGAGGCAATGCAAGGCTGGCCGAAACCTACAAACGTGAAATTACTGCGTGGGTTCCTTGGACTAACGGGCTACTATCGAAAATTTGTTAAGGACTATGGGAAGATCAGTGCACCCCTTACATCTCTACTGAAAAAAGATGCTTCCAATGGTCAGACAAAGCCTCCGCTGCCTTCGACAAACTTAAGGCAGCCATGACAATGACGCCGGTGCTAGCACTACCAGATTTCAGTCGACCCTTCATCATTGAGGCTGACACATCTGGAGTCGGAATTGGAGCCGTTCTCATGCAAGATGGTCGACCACTCGCATACACTAGCAAGGCATTGTCTCCCTCCCATCAAAATATGTCAGTATATGATAAGGAGATGCTAGCCATTGTGCACGCAGTAACGAGGTGGAGACCCTACCTGATTGGCCGATGATTTCAAATTAAAACCGACCATAGAAGTCTCAATACTTTTTGGAGCAAATAAAAAAAAAAAAAAAAAAAAAAAAAAAAAAAAAAAAAAAAAAAAAAAAAAAAAAAAAAAAAAAAAAAAAAAAAAAAAAAAAAAAAAAAAAAAAAAAAAAAAAAAAAAAAAAAAAAAAAAAAAAAAAAAAAAAAAAAAAAAAAAAAAAAAAAAAAAAAAAAAAAAAAAAAAAAAAAAAAAAAAAAAAAAAAAAAAAAAAAAAAAAAAAAAAAAAAAAAAAAAAAAAAAAAAAAAAAAAAAAAAAAAAAAAAAAAAAAAAAAAAAAAAAAAAAAAAAAAAAAAAAAAAAAAAAAAAAAAAAAAAAAAAAAAAAAAAAAAAAAAAAAAAAAAAAAAAAAAAAAAAAAAAAAAAAAAAAAAAAAAAAAAAAAAAAAAAAAAAAAAAAAAAAAAAAAAAAAAAAAAAAAAAAAAAAAAAAAAAAAAAAAAAAAAAAAAAAAAAAAAAAAAAAAAAAAAAAAAAAAAAAAAAAAAAAAAAAAAAAAAAAAAAAAAAAAAAAAAAAAATCATCCCCTGAGCAGCAAAAATGGGAACCAAACTTCTTGGATTCGATTATGAAATTATTATAAAAGGGAAAGAAAAACGTTGTTGCAGATGCACTCTCACGATACCTGGAGCAAGCTAAGGTTTCAGCCATCTCCCTTCCCTACCACCGCCTTCTTGAAGACATTAGAGAAGAATGGAAGAAGGATCCAGCGATTAGCAACACCATAAAAATTGGAGGAGGACCCAAATGCAATAGCCCACTACACTTGGGATTCGAGGGATCTACGCTACAAAGGTCGCATTGTGCTTATTACCTGACTCCCTTGCATCACAATTATCCTGCATGAAATGCACTCCACACTTTCGCAGGTGCAGGGCACTCCGGATTTCTGAGAACCTACAAAAGAGTGAAGCAAAATTTTTATTGGAAAGGGATGAAAAACATTATTGCTGAATATGTGGCACGATGTGATGTTTGTCAACAGCACAAGTGTGAAACAGTGGCAAATCCAGGGAAGCTACAACCATACTATACCGAACTCAGTGTGGACTGACATATCCATGGACTTCATCGAAGGGCTGCCACCTTCCAAAGATAAAAGCACAATTCTCGTGGTGGTGATCGACTTACGAAATATGCTCATTTTTGTGCTATGAGAAATCCCTACACTGCTGCTAGTATGCCCAGATTTTTATAGAAATATTGTTAAACTACGCCAAGGTCCATTGTAAGTGATCGTGACAAGATCTTCACCAGTAATTTTGGACCGAGTTATTTCAGTTACAAGGCACCAAACTCAAGATGAGCACAGCATATCATCCACAAACTGACGGCCAAACAGAGGTGGTAAACAGGTGTTTAGAGACGTACCTTCGGTGCTACACCAGTGATCGGCCAAAAGAGTGGGCGAAATGGCTTCCCTGGGCCGAATGGTGGTATAATACTACATATCATTCATCTACAAAATGTACCCCTTATGAAGCATTGTTATGGTCGGCCAGCCCCTGTGATTCCAAAGTATGTAAATGGCTCGGCCAAGGTAGATCAGGTTGACCAAGAATTGATTGACAGAGACAAACTCCTACAACTATTAAAGGATAATCTCTCTACTGCTCAAGCCAGAATGAAGTAGCAAGCCGACACACGACGAAGCGAAAGAGAATTTTCAGTAGGAGATTGGGTTTATCTTCGCCTACAGCCATACAAGCAACTCTCAATCAAAACTCGAGCCTCCATGAAGCTATCCCCACGTTTTTATGGGCCCTATCAGATCATAGAGCATATTGGAGCCGTGGCGTACAGACTTAAATTGCCTGAGGATGCCAAAATTCATCCTGTCTTCCACGTGTCATGCCTGAAGCCCAAGTTGGGAGAACACGAGTCACCCCAAATCCAACTGCCCAACACCACTGAGGATGGAGTTATTCAAGCCCAACCACAAGTCATCCTTGATCGCAGGATCGTGATGCGTCGCCGACGTCCCTCTACTGAAGTACTAGTGCATTGGAATAATTTACCGCTTGAAGATGCGACATGGGAACCATATGATGAGCTGAAGACTCGATTTCCTGAGTTCATGGAATCTCAGCCTTGAGGGCAAGACTGATTTGAAGAGGGCGGGTCTGTTAGGACTCTAGCTAGGAGAGTCCTAATTGATTGGGGCATTCATGTAAAACCTACCTAAGCCGACCCTTATTAAAGAGGTGAAGAGGCCGGCTAGGGTTTAGAGGTTATTTCTTAAAGAAGAATTAGGAGTGGTAAAGGAATAGGAGTCTTGAGTAGGAGTCCTATTAGGAGTCTTGAGTAGAAGTCTTAATTGAGTAAGAGTCTTGAGTAGGAGTCCTATTAGGAGTTAGGGTTTAGACACCCTATAAATAGTCTGTATTCATCCTCTTTTGATAAGCAATAGATGAATCTTTTCTGCAGCCTTTGAGCAGCAACTTGGAGGAAGGAACCCTATAGAGTTCCAGGAGGCCGATCCCCTAAAGAGATCAACCCCAAGCTTAGAATCTGCAAGGGTTCTAACACTTGGTATCAGAGCAGCGTTCTTGGCGTCTTGCTGCCCTTTCCACAGCCATCCATCATCCCTTCACAGCCGCCCAAAGCAATTCCCATAATTGCTTAAAAGATCGTCACCAAATTCCGTTGTCATCTACACCATCGCAGATCATCTTTTGATCTCCCCGTGAATTGCAACAGGTTCTGGTTTTCTACCTTACTGCTGCTGCAATTTAGTTATCCTTATTCAAAATCCAAAAAAAAAAAAAATTGTTCCTATATTGCTGAATAAACTTTTCGTTGCAAAGTTTTCATCTCTACGACGAAAGATACATTGCATATTCTAACCGCATAACACAGTCTATTTGATCTTGCTACTGCATTTTTTCTATCCAAATCTCTACGAAATTTTATGACAGCTTTGACACATCCTAATACAGATTTCCCCTTGTTTTGTCAAAAAATTCTTAATATAAACCGTTGATCTTTTACCGTCTCCCTGGAACAGAGTGTGCGATCTTCCACATCCAAGCTTGCTATCTTAAGAAACAAAAAACTACAAAGTGCTATCTTGCTATCTCAGAAAAGCAAATATGCTAAAATGCACATCGTTAATTTGCTAGCTTGTATGTAGTAAAACTTGCATGTCGTAAAAATTGTAGCTTGTAAAGAAGCAAAGAATACATCTCAAAAGAAGCAAAAATTGTAAAAACTTAGAAAATTGCAATATAATTGCTCTTGACATGCTTTGT
>PYDT01000051.1:138074-200000 GCA_004837865.1 Musa balbisiana
AGTATAGGGTTAGAAACCCTATAAATAGTCATGTATTCCTACTCTTTTGATAAGCAATAGATGAATCTTTTCTGCAGCCTTTGAGCAGCAACTTGGAGGAAGGAACCCCTATAGAGTTCCAGGAGGCCGATCCCCTAAAGAGATCAACCCCAAGCTTAGAATCTGCAAGGGTTCTAACACCATACAAGCAACTCTCAATCAAAACTCGAGCCTCCATGAAGCTATCCCCACGTTTTTATGGGCCCTATCAGATCATAGAGCGTATTGGAGCCGTGGCGTACAGACTTAAATTGCCTGAGGATGCCAAAATTCATCCTGTCTTCCACGTGTCATGCCTGAAGCCCAAGTTGGGAGAACACGAGTCACCCCAAATCCAACTGCCCAACACCACTGAGGATGGAGTTATTCAAGCCCAACCACAAGTCATCCTTGATCGCAGGATCGTGATGCGTCGCCGACGTCCCTCTACTGAAGTACTAGTGCATTGGAATAATTTACCGCTTGAAGATGCGACATGGGAACCATATGATGAGCTGAAGACTCGATTTCCTGAGTTCATGGAATCTCAGCCTTGAGGGCAAGACTGATTTGAAGAGGGCGGGTCTGTTAGGACTCTAGCTAGGAGAGTCCTAATTGATTGGGGCATTCATGTAAAACCTACCTAAGCCGACCCTTATTAAAGAGGTGAAGAGGTCGGCTAGGGTTTAGAGGTTATTTCTTAAAGAAGAATTAGGAGTTGTAAAGGAATAGGAGTCTTGAGTAGGAGTCCTATTAGGAGTCTTGAGTAGAAGTCTTAATTGAGTAAGAGTCTTGAGTAGGAGTCCTATTAGGAGTTAGGGTTTAGACACCCTATAAATAGTCATGTATTCATCCTCTTTTGATAAGCAATAGATGAATCTTTTCTGCAGCCTTTGAGCAGCAACTTGGAGGAAGGAACCCCTATAGAGTTCCAGGAGGCCGATCCCCTAAAGAGATCAACCCCAAGCTTAGAATCTGCAAGGGTTCTAACAGTGGAGTCTCATATGGATGTTGGTCAAGAATAGGCTCAAGAAGGATAATCGGCAGGAACAGAATCTTCAGCAAGATCATACGATGGATCAGGATCATTACCAATTACAGGCAAGGAAGCAAGGTTGAGAGTACCATAAGCCGAAGATGTCGCAGAAGCTAGATTGTCAGCAGGTAAAGAATCAGGGGGTCAATTCCGTTTCTGTTCGAAAGTAGAGTTATGGGGTAGAATCCAGTGGCGCCCTAAGTGGTCCAACACCAAGCATGAAAGACGATTCAGAAAGTGTTGTTAGAAAGTCAGCAGAAGCTAGATCAGCATCAGCTGCAGGATCAGAAGAAAGTATGGGATCTAAAACCGAAGCTGGATAAGCATCTTTGAGTAGGAACAATATAATAACTTGGTATTGACTTTGTTCTATAAACACAGGACTTGCGCTTAACTCCCTACTATAGCATTTACTTAGCTCACGAAGAAAGGACTTGCGAGCGCAGAGCTATCAACACACACCTCTTCTGGCTTTTGTAGTTGTAGCTTGGCGTGGCATTTCCCCTCTTCCTATAAGCCAATTTTCTATATGTAACAGCCTCTTTCTAATGACTATGTCTTAAGGATATGTGATTTCCAGTGAGGATCTTTCTTGTCTCTTTCCTTCCTTTAGTTCTTCCCCTAATGGCAATTGCATTTCCCCTTCGATTTTAGGATAGCATTCCGTATTGATTGTCACTTCTTTAGAAATCAGTCTTTTTCCATTACTACATTCCTCCAAAAAGTGCATTCTAATCATCAAAAGCAAGGTGTTGGGGAAGTGTATCAAGCTCTATCCTGCTGTCTTTATATGGATTTCTCTATCATCAATCATTACGGAGAAAGAGAGTTTGATCTCGAGATTCCAATCTAGTGATGCCCTCTTGAATGAACCAACCTTGACTCTTGAGTTTCCGCTAATGAAGCTGCATCAAATTGAGTGGGTAGAAGATCAGCTAGCTGTCTCATACTCCTATTGGACTAGAGATCTTTTATGTGCTGGGTTGAAGGCAAAGACATCAAAATCTATAGGATGAAGCTGACACGGGAGCAATCTTATATGAATAAGATAAGATCTTGCCATGCCATCTTCTGTGATGAAAGTAAAGCCCTATTCTACCCATGTGTAGGGCGGAGCAAGGACAGACAGAGGCCTAAGGGTGAGTTTTTCAGAACTTCGTTATAACTATGGTCGAAAAGCGGGTATGATGTCTCCCACTCGACACCAATATGTGACATAAAAGAAGCACGAAAGCCAATCCGTCGCCAAGTCTTTAAGCTCTGAGGTATTGATATGTATTTTTCATAGATAGATTCTTGCCCTAAGGTGAGGCTTCATGCCCAAAAAAGGAAAGGAAGGGTATTTGCGGAGCGTACCAAAGGTTAGTCCCAATGCTAATTCACTACAATAGAAAATAGAACGCAGAGAGAGATTGGTTTTACGACAGAAGAAGAACGAGAGAAAGGTGAAGAGTTAAGGTACGGCAAATGATAGAAAAACGAAACAGTCTTGTATTATTGATCACAGGAAAGAATTCTAAGACTTCGATTCGGTGGAAACCAAAATGCTTGAGTCAGTGCTATGCTTTGCCCTTTTGAAAATGCTTCTCCAAATCACTCTATGACAAGACCAAACGTCCGATCTATTAAAAGAATGGACTTTTCCGTAATGGAATAAGGTTAATAAGGGATTTCTCTTTCTCCAGAGAGTCAACCTTAGCTCAAGCAAGGGAAGACAATGGATGTAGATTACTGCCTGTTACTGAATGATCCCCAGGGAGTTACTTCCTTATTAGCCAGAATTGCCAATCCATCCTTATTTGTTTAGTTATAGAACTCCTCCGCTCTTCAAGGATCGAGGTTACCAGCTGGTTAGAAGATTCAAAGCCGATTGTCATTCGACAACTCTCCCGGATCAGTCGAAACAGCCCCTCTCCCTATCGATCTTCACTCCTATGGGCTTCCTCCTCTCCTTCCTTTAGGATGGTCTTCTCTGCCTTTCCCGTTGGTCTTCCTTCGGTCGCCTACTCTCTCGAACTTGAAATCAGATGCTTCAATCAGACGTTGGTAGAGCCAGTCTATAGTATAGCATTTACTAGCTAGCCTTCCTCTACAGAAGAGAACAATCTACCGATTCTATTACCTTTTGCCGAGCGACAACTCATTCCTATCCGTTAGGAGAGCTAGCACTCGAACTTCCTTGAGTAATGTACTCCCTTATTTCTTGTCGAGCGAGGATAGGTCTATGAGAGTAGGGTTCGTTTGAGCCTTGTGAGATTAGTCCAGTGACAGAAGGGAAATGCCCGGACCCTGTTAACTCTTACAGTTCGTTATCTAGTCGAAACTAGGGCAAGACAAGAGATCGTATTCGCTAAATCCGTTATTAGATTAGGAATCTAACCCCAGCCCCCAGCATTCGAGAATCATCCTCTGTATCTGGCGCACAATCGAAAGCTTTGTCTCATCCCTCTTCGCGAGCATACAAGAAGCAAAGAAAAGTGCTCACTTCCCGCTGCTTCCGTTAAAGAGATATGCAGCATTGGAAGAAAACCTTGGTAGTTACAGAGCCATGATAGTTGTGAAAAGGAATATGCTTTTGGAGGAACTCTTACATGATGGCGGATGAGAAATAAGGGGTGAAACTATTGACTTTCAAAGGAGAGAGAGTAGGTAAAACTATTGACTTTCAAAGGAGAGAGAGTATTCCCCATCTGCGAGATAGTATATTAGTCCCCATCTAAGGAGTAGCTATCATTCCCTGCCTCCACTGCTTCACATCATAGCTTTAAGTGCGGCTCAACCTGCTCCTTCTTTGGTTGTTGAGGTAGAAACTGCCCTTCCAACTTCCTATTCTTCAAGACGAGTGAACTCCATCCGTCGAGTGAGATCAATCTCCTTGAGCTTCCCACCTCTCCTAATCCTCACTAAATGGCTAGGTCCTTCCTCTATGCATAGTTAGAAACATTAGAGTGCCCCACACCACTATCAAGATTCCCTTGCGTCTGTAACTTCTGACTCATACTTTTGTGAGTATATTCTCTCCTCGTTCTAATTAGACTTAGTTGGTGTTGCTAGTTTCATAAAACACTTCTTAGTCGAGTAATCCGCCCTCCTATCTGCTTCTCTAATTGATGCTGTCTTCTTTTGACTACTAAAGCCTTTCGTCGCTCTCATTGCTTTCCGATAGCTGCTTTGTTCCGGGCAAGAGGAACTATTGAGGGCATCTCTTCCACTTTATGCGTTTAGTGTCACTACTGAACAACTCTTCCTTAAAGCAAAAGCATACGTAGAGGGCTCAGCGAAAGGAGAAGAAGTTCACAGCTTCACTCCGATCCGTATCAAGATTATGATCGGGATTCTATTTCTGTGGAATCGATCTTTGCCCCTTCCCGGAAAAAGTGCTATTGAAATAGACTTTATACACGGAACGAGTCCTGTTTTTGGCTACCCCATTGAATCTCTCTCCTCACCCTGAAAGTATGAATTGAATGAAAAAGGTGATTGAGCTCCCGTTAGCGCCCCAGAACCTTTGCTTTGCTTTTCGAATCTGACACTTGCCCCTAGAAACTGAGATTTATGAATAGAAACCCGAACCCGTACTTGCATTCTTGCCCGGCCCCAACTAATACAGAGAAAACGAGAACATAGATTGATGAACCACTTGTAGCTGACCTTTTCACTTAGGATTCTCTCGTTGACTACACTCACTCGACTTTGACCTTTTCGCAAAGAATGGAATTGATGTCCGCGTCGGCACCCGTTCACTTATCAACCAGAATCTCACTCGTGTTCCTACTAATATAGAAAAAAGTCCACAACTGGAATCAGAATGGAATGGCGACCACCCAACTCATCTTTGACATTTTGGTAATCATCCTATTGTTCTCGAATTGGTCCATTGATTGGTGAAAAAGAGAAGAATATGACATAAAAAAGAAAAGGATCCCATAATCCCGGATTTGTTGGGTCTCTTAAGCACTATTTTCCCTAAAATCGCTAATTTCCATTCAACTTACCATTGATATAACTAGCAATCAGATCTTGTTAAAGAAATATTGGCTACTTGACTATTTTCAACATACTTTCTTAGTACTTTCATACTGGTTCATAGAATCTATTAGAATTACAGCCCCCTATTATATGATATGAAACTGTTTAGTACTGTAGCTTACAGTGCTTGTGTAAAGCTGCTCTCTGTAACTCCATTCTGCATCTCTTTAAGTATGGAAATAGGCACCAACATCTAATCTAATTCCATATTCTTTCCCTTAGGCACCAAACATCTAATTCTATCTTCTTTAATTGAGTTTATTTGGGTCCGTCCTGTAGGATTGACGGGGCGAACAGCGAGTTTTCTGATACAAGCAAGATGTTCATCCTAGCCACTATAGGGACCCATTTGTCCAATTGACACGTCCGAAGGAATCAATGTTGGGACTTATAGGATCCTTAGCCATTCATGTGAGGATTGGATTGGCAATTGGGGATCTATAGAGAGTCCTTTTAGTCAATAGCGGAAAGAAAGATCAAAAGAGGCACAGATGGTTTATTTATCACCAATTATCCAAATAGATGAATATTCCATGGTAGAGCTGCAAGCAGTAAATTCTTTTGCCTTGAATAATGGGGGTATTCTAGAAGAACTAGTTGTTCCAGCTCGATACCGTCAAGAGCTCCTAACTATACTATAGCATAGGAAGATCTTTTTCTTAGAAGTCCATTTCCCTTCCCATATGTTTTCCATTGGGGAGCCTCCCTCATTCCTTTTATCGAGCATAATGATGCAAATCAGGCTTTCATAAGTGGTTTCTAATATGTAGAGCGCCAAGCAGTTCCGCTTTCTCAGTCTTAGAGGTGCATTGTTGGAACTGGCAATACGTAACGCTAACGCCAAACGGCTCTAGATTCTAAAGGGAGTTGGTTTCAGCTATAGCCGAACACGAGGGAAAAAGCATTTCTACTATAGGAGGGTCCCAATAACATTTGATCAAGTAATAGGGACACTACGTGAAGTATTCTATTTGTTAGGGAAACTCTCCGTATTCTATTAGTGATCTAGAAATGTTCCAACAAAAACACTTGTATGCATCAAAAACCTCAGGTGGGCATGCATTAATAAAGAATCATTTTAGCGGACGGTGCAGCTACAGTCGGTGGGGAAGGCACTTGATTTAGGCAAAAACGTATTAGTCGTGCTTATATGCAACAGGGAAGAAGGTCCAACTTATCTTCTGAAGATGCAGTACTCATTAGCGAACATCTGGTATTTAAAGATATTAATAAGGATTTGAACATCCAGATATATTCAATTCACACTCATGTTACAAGCCAAGGCACATATAGAGGAGAGGATCATTTACTTTTTTGATAAGTAAAAGTAAATTGATTTTGTGTAAAGTTTCTACAAATAGCTTTGTCTATACAAGTTATAGACGAAGCTAGGTAACTCGTATAGTATTCATGCGGTAGTTATGACTACACATGCTGTAGACTATAACTCTTAACTGTGGCCAACAAATAAAATGTAAAGTCCAGATATGCTAAGATTTCCTGTGGGTATAGCTTTTCATGCCTAAGGTCTTTAGCTAATAGCAAAATTGAGTTTGATAAAAATATCTTTTTCTCTTCGTGTAAAGTGCTCCATTTTGAGATCGTTCTCCATACATGATCTTGAGTCTCTTATAATCTCTGTCAAGAGCTGAGCATTGTTTGTGTGTTGACACTCAAAGATTCTGCTACATCTTTCCTTCCACATCCACCAAATAGCGCATCTAAATATAACCTTTGTCAATTTTGTAAGAGGCCCTTTTCTTGAAAAACATTTCATGAGGTCACCTAATTCTTGATGCAAGTTTGGTTGCGGTATTCTATTGAGTTCGAATCGCTAGAGAATCTCCTTCCATATCCATTTAGTATAATCACAAGCAAAATAGAGATGGTCAATAGTTTCTTCTTATTGCATGCAAAGGGAGCATCTGTTAACATGATGGATACCTCTTCTTTTCATATTGTCTATTGTAGGTAGTTTATTTAAAAGGGCCTGCCATGTACATAAGGAATGTCTCTGTGATCCCATGTCCAACTGCTTGGGAGCCACTTGTTATTTCTTTGCCTAATTTGATTCCATGCGGATGTGACACTAAATTTGCCATTGTCATGAAGCCAAATAAGTACATCTGAAGAGTTGTTCCTGATTGGAATAGCTGAGATAGTCGGCCAAAGTGATAACATTTCAGAAGAAATAGGAGTAGGGAGACACCAGGTACCATTAGCAATGAACTCGGAAACCTTCCAGTCTTTGGGAGCCCCAAGGTCTTTTCGTATTCTGTCACCGTATAATTGAAATATGCTTTTCCCATTCACCCAAGGATCGTACCACATATTAGTATTAGTTCCAGTAGAGATTGCATACGAAATATGTTTGATTAGCCAATTCTTTGCCTTTAAAATTCCTTTCCAAGCTGCAGAGTGGTATGTTCTTGTTGAAATTTCCCAAATCGATTCCTTCGAAAGATACCTAGCAGAAACCCATTGTGACCATAAGGAACACTTGTTTTGCAAAAAGTCCCACAATTGCATTACCAAACATGCTTTATTCCAATCTCTAGTATTTCTCAGGTTCAGCCCCCCTTCATCTTTCGGTTTGCAGATGCTATCCCAATTTACCATATGCATTGTCTTATCATTTGTGCCATTCCAGAAGAAGTTTATTAATAACCGTTCAATATTTTGGAGAAGTCCAACAGGCAGAAGAAATGCATTTGACCAATATATAGAGTAAGAGTTCAACACCGAACGGATGAGTTCAAGTCGTCCTGCTTTTGAAAGAAGCCTATTTTTCCAGGAGGAAATTCTGTTTTTTATTTTTTCCAGGATAGGCTGACAGTGGGTTTTGTGAATGCTAGTGGATATGAGTGGGAGACCCAGATATGTAACTGGCAGATTTCCCTCACTAACCCCTAGGGTATGTGTAATAACGTCTTTGTCCTCAATGCAAGGGCTCATGTAGACTTTACTTTTCGCATGATTTAACTGAAGGCCAGAAACTATACCAAAATTATTCAGAATAGTAGCCAGGTTTCTTACTGAAGTTGAATCATTCTGAAGAAAGATAAGAAGATCATCTGCAAAGATTATATGTGATATATGAATAGGGCCAGCATGGGGTACCTTAATACTGCCATCAGAGACCGCATATTCCGACATACAGCTAAGTCCTTCCATTGCAATAGTAAAGAGATATGGAGAGAGTGGATCGCCTTGTCGGATGCCATTCTTGCTCCCAAAAAAACCAATAGGTGAACCGTTGAAGAGTATTGAAAACTTTGGAGTTTCTAAGCAACATTGAATCCAATTAACCCATTGCTGAGGGAAGTTCATACCGAGGAGCATCTTATAGATAAAGTTCCTATTAATTGAGTCAAAGGCTTTTCGTAGATCAGCTTTAAAACAGATTTTTCTCCCTCTTGCTTTTGAGTGCAGATACTTGACCAAGTCATTAGCCAGCAGAATATTATGATGTATACTTCTCCCTTTGATGAATGCAGCCTGATTTGGACTAATTATCTTGTGTATTACCTTTTACAATCTATCTGCTAGCACTTTGGAGATGATCTTGTAAACAAAGTTGCATAAAGATATGGGTCGATAGTTCTCTAGTGAATCAGCCCCTGCATTCTTGGGAATTAGAGAAATAAAAGTGCAATTCATCTCTCTAAGAATATGACCTGAAGAGAAAAAGTGTTGGCAAGCTTTAATCACATCATTACCAATAATAGACCATGTAATTTGGTAAAATTCAGCAGGAAATCCGTCTGGACCAGGGCTTTTGTGCTTTGGTGACTTAAAGACAACTCTTACTATTTCATCATCTGTAATTGGGGCATTGAGGATAGAAATGGCATCCGAATCAAGCTTTCTAGTTGGCTCCACATGAATATTATTAGGTTTCCTCGCTTGGTTGAGTAAGGAATAAAAAAATTGCTCAGTGTATGCTTTAACCTCATCTAAATTCTCAATAAGATTGTTATCGTTGTCTCTGCATTTCCTGATGCGGTTAACGGCTCTTCGAGTAGCAATGGAAGCATAAAAAAACTTAGTATTGGAATCCCCTAGAGTAAGCCAATGCTGTCGAGACTTCTGTTTTGCAAAACTTTCCTCCTGCTTTAAGGCTTGCAAGAAGTTATTTCTAGCTTCTGTCTCTTTGTCAATAAGATTCTCATTATGGGGCTGAAGTTGCAGCTCATGTTGCATTACTATTAGTTCCTTTCTGCAAAATTGAACTCGGGTGGTAATATTGCCAAAGGTTTTTGTATTCCACTCCTTAAGTGCTGCTTTGCAGGCTTTGAGTTTTTGACATAAGATGTAAGGGGGGGATCCATGCACATTAACATTCCAAGCTGATCTGATAAAATCAAGGAACTGAGGATGAGTACTCCACATGTTAAAGAATCTAAACGGTTTCTTGCCTTTTTGTGTTGCTTTATCTGCGTGTATGTACATTATAGAATGATCAGAAAGCAATGGAGTATCATACTCAAGAAGTGAATCAGGATAAACTATTAACCATTCTTGATTAATCAGACATCTATCGAGTCTAGCCATTATTTTTCTGTTAGCAGCACCTTGATTACTCCAGGAGAGCCAATTACCCACAGATTTCATATCAGTCAATGCAGCAGTATCTATGTAATCATTAAAACTTTGTAGCTGACTTTCTGAAAGCTGTCTACCCCCCACTTTTTCATTTGTGTACCGAACAGTATTAAAGTCACCAAGAACAATCCAAGGTACATTAAGACAGTCATTTGCAATGTTAGTTAGATCAGACCACAGTGTATTTCTTTCTTGCATACTGTTTGAAGCATATATACCAGTGAAATTGAATTGATAGTCATTCTTTTTGTCCTCTACCTTAAGATGGATGAATTGATCAGTAGCAGAAATAAACCAAGCATTAATAGAGTTAGGATGCCATAAGACCCATATTCTACCAAAAGTTTCATTTGAGTCATTAGTAAACAGTTCTGCGTCTGGCCATATTAAATTCTTTTGAGCTTGAACGCGCGATTGTTTAATTTTCGTTTCTACTAGAATAACAATATCACATGCGTCAGACTTGATTATTCTGTTGAGCTCCCGACATTTCTCAGACTTGTTAAGTCCACGAACATTCCAGCATGTTATTTTCATCAGTGATAAACAAATAGAAAATGTGGTAAGATATTCTTCCTATGACTTTGGATGGACTGTACCATCCTTTTTCTTATCATTTGGTTTTGTATTTTCCTCCCGCACAATATCCTTACCTTTTATGGCTTTATTTCTATATTTATCCACTTTATCTACAGCTTGCAGATGTTTAAACTTTAAAATACCTTGAATCATGTGGTCTTGATTGGCAGGGTTTGTTGAAGCATGATAAGATTGTTGCAGCACAATATCTTGGTTAGTATTTGTTGGAGCAGCCCAGCCTGGCTAGAGAGGCTTGTTGGGGGCATGAGTTTGTTGAGACAGAATATCCTTGTTGGCGATGTTTGTTGCGGCCTGAGTTTGTTGAGGAAGAATATCCTCGGCCTGAGTTTGTTGAGGAAGAATATCCTTGTTGGCGATGTTTGTTGCGGCCTGAGTTTGTTGAGGAAGAATATCCTTGTTGGCGATGTTTGTTGCGGCCTGAGTTTGTTGAGGAAGAATATCCTTGTTGGCGATGTTTGTTGCGGCCTGAGTTTGTTGAGGAAGAATATCCTTGTTGGCGATGTTTGTTGCGGCCTGAGTTTGTTGAGGAAGAATATCCTTGTTGGCGATGTTTGTTGCGGCCTGAGTTTGTTGAGGAAGAATATCCTTGTTGGCGATGTTTGTTGCGGCCTGAGTTTGTTGAGGAAGAATATCCTTGTTGGCGATGTTTGTTGCGGCCTGAGTTTGTTGAGGAAGAATATCCTTGTTGGCGATGTTTGTTGCGGCCTGAGTTTGTTGAGGAAGAATATCCTTGTTGGCGATGTTTGTTGCGGCCTGAGTTTGTTGAGGAAGAATATCCTTGTTGGCGATGTTTGTTGCGGCCTGAGTTTGTTGAGGAAGATTTGTTTGGGCCTGAGTTCGTTGAGCTATTGTGGACGGATCCGTTGATATTGGAAGAGATGAAGTTCCTGACTTATGCTTCTCCTGTCCACTAGTACCATATGGAACTTCTGTTTTGGAAGGCTCCGACATTATAGGAAGGGATAAAGTTTTGGATTTGTTCTTCTGTCTGCAGTGCTGTCCTTGCGAGTCGGAATGCTCAATGGTCTTCGCCACCATCGGTGCTACTATCATTAGAGAAGACTCGCTTTGTTGCTGAGGCGCTTGACGTGGTTGATAGACCTTGGTGATCGGTTTTGGAGTTTGCTGACAAGCTCCATTTGCATGACCAAAAGATAAGCAACGCTGACATCGTTGTGGCTTCCAGGAATATGAGACATGTACCTTCAGAGTGTTCCCATCAAGATCACGATAGAAAACCTCATTAGGAAGATCTTCGTCGGAAGAAGAAACTAGTACACATGCTCGTGCAAATGCTAATCTCGTCTGAGCTGCTTTTGCTTTGTCAATGTAGAGTGGCTATCCCAGAGTGCTGCATAACTTTGCAATAAAATGTCGACTCCAAAGATGTAGAGGAAGACCTTGAAAGGATACCCATAATGGAATAGACTGTAGGCTATCTAATTCCAAACGGACATCAGGAGACCAGCGCCGTAGAATCATTGGATGGCCGCGAATAGTCCAGAATCCTTCGAGGACCCGTTACAAATCTTCTTCAGAGTATAGCTTGCAAACAAAGAATCCGTTCTCCAGCATATGGAGATCAAATGATGATATTCCCCATCGAGTTTTGATAAATGAGGATAGTGGGAAATAAGATGTTTTGAGACCTACCACATAGCCAACAATCGCCATAGACCATGTCTCAATAAGCTCTGCTGAATCAGTAGTCTCGTATACAGCTATCTTCTTATCAGCTTGAACTTCTGGAGTAAAGAATTCCAAGCTTAGATCCGGACTTCCAACTGGAGCCTTGAAGAGGCTAGTCCAAGGCCGAGGGTCACTGGAAATGAGAGCAGGCTGCCGCGATCTAGAGCGCGACCTGCTTCGATGTTGCTTCATCGAAGGAGTTTCTCTCTGGAGAGGATATGGTGGAGGAGCAACTTGAGGGGTAACGGTAGGGAGTCTTTCCATCGTATCAACCCTCCCACCACCGTCGCCAGCCCTAGGGGCTGTCGCTGCCATGTTTGATCCCTCTTCTGGTCTCTGCTACAGAATCGTCGCCATAGGACAAAGCCACCGCTGCAGTATATCAGATCGCCACTACAGTACCATCGCCCTAGGGAGATCTTATCGTTGCTACAATACCGTCGCCTTAGGGAGATCTGGTTGCTGCTACAGTACCATCGCCCGTCGCCCGTGGGAGAAAGCCGATGATGCAGGAGTCAGATCGACCTAGGGCTGAGCATTGTTTGTGTGTTGACACTCAAAGATTCTGCTACATCTTTCCTTCCACATCCACCAAATAGCGCATCTGAAAGTAACCTTTACCAATTGTGTAAGAGGTCCTTTTCTTGAAAAACATTGCATGAGGTCACCTAATTCTTGATGTAAGTTTGGTTGCGGCATTCTATTGAGTTCGAATCGCTAGAGAATCTCCTTCCATATCCATTTAGTATAGTCACAAGCAAAATAGAGATGATCAATAGTTTCTTCTTGTTGCATGCAAAAGGAGCATCGGTTAACATAATGGATACCTCTTCTTTTCATATTGTCTATTGTAGGTAGTTTATTCAGAAGGGCCTGCCATGTACATAAGGAATGTCTCTGTGATCCCGGTCGATCCCATGTCCAATTGCCTGGGAGCCACTTGTCATTTTTTTGCCTAATTTGATTCCATGTGGATGTGGCACTAAATTTGCCATTGTCATAAAGCCAAATAAGTACATCTGAAGAGTTGTTCCTGATTGGAATAGCTGTGATAGTCGGCCCAAGTGATAACATTTCAGGAGAAATAGGAGTAGGGAGATACCAGGTACCATTAGCAATGAATTTAGAAACCTTCCAATCTTTGGGAGCCCCAAGGTCTTTTTGTATTCTATCACCATATAATTGAAATATACTTTTCCCATTCACCCAATGATCGTACCACATATTAGTATTAGTTCAAGTAGAGATTGCGTACGAAATGTGTTTGATTAGCCAATTCCTTGCCTTTAAAATTCCTTTCCAAGCTGCAGAGTGGTATGTTCTTGTTGAAATTTTCCAAATCGATTCCTTCGAAAGATACCTAGCAGAAACTCATTGTGACCATAAGGAACATTTGTTTTGCAAAAGGTCCCACATTTGCTTTACCAAACATGCTTTATTCTAATCTTTAGTATTTCTCAGGTTCAGCCCCCCTTCATCTTTCGGTTTGCAGATGCTATCCCAATTTACCATATGCATTGTTTTATCATTTGTGCCATTCCAAAAGAAGTTTATTAATAACCGTTCAATATCTTGGAGAAATCCAACAGGCAGAAGAAATGCATTAGACCAATATAGAGTAAGAGTACAACACCGAACGGATGAGTTCAAGTCGTCCTGCTTTTGAAAGAAGCCTATTTTTCCAGGAGGAAATTATGTTCTTTATTTTTTGCAGGATAGGCTGACAGTGGGTTTTGTGAATGCCAGTGGATATGAGTGGGAGACCCAGATATGTAACTGGTAGATTTCCCTCACTAACCCCTAGGGTATGTGCAATAACGTCTTTGTCCTCAATGCAAGGGTTAATGTAGACTTTACTTTTCGCATGATTTAACTGAAGGCCAGAAACTATACCAAAATCATTTAGAATAGTAGCCAGGTTTCTTACTGAAGTTGAATCATTCTGAAGAAAGATAATAAGATCATCTGCGAAGATTATATGTGATATATGAATAAGGCCAGCATACTATTGCAATGGAAGGACTTAGCTGTATGTTGAAATATGCGGTCTCTGATGGCAGTATTAAGGTACCCCATGTTGGCCTTATTCATATATCACATATAATCTTTGCAGATGATCTTCTTATCTTTCTTCAGAATGATTCAACTTCAGTAAGAAACTTGGCTACTATTCTGAATGATTTTGGTATAGTTTCTGGCCTTCAGTTAAATCATGCGAAAAGTAAAGTCTACATTAACCCTTGCATTGAGGACAAAGACGTTATTGCACATACCCTCGGGGTTAGTGAGGGAAATCTACCAGTTACATATCTGGGTCTCCCACTCATATCCACTAGCATTCACAAAACCCACTGTCAGCCTATCCTGCAAAAAATAAAGAACAGAATTTCCTCCTGGAAAAATAGGCTTCTTTCAAAAGCAGGACGACTTGAACTCATCCGTTCGGTATTGTACTCTTACTCTATATATTGGTCTAATGCATTTCTTCTGCCTGTTAGACTTCTCCAAGATATTGAACGATTATTAATAAACTTCTTCTGGAATGGCACAAATGATAAGACAATGCATATGGTAAATTGGGACAGCATCTGCAAACCGAAAGATGAAGGGGGGCTGAACCTGAGAAGTACTAGAGATTGGAATAAAGCATGTTTGGTAAAGCAATTATGGGACCTTTTGCAAAACAAATGTTCCTTATGGTCACAATGGGTTTCTGCTAGGTATCTTTCAAAAGAATCGATTTGAGAAATTTCAACAAGAACATACCACTCTGCAGCTTGGAAAGGAATTTTAAAGGCAATGAATTGGCTAATCAAACACATTTTGTATGCAATCTCAACTGGAACTAATACTAATATGTGGTACGATCCTTGGGTGAATGAGAAAAGTATATTTCAATTATATAGTGACATAATATGAAAAGACCTTGGGGCTCCCAAAGATTGGAAGGTTTCTGAAGCAATTGGACATGGGATCGACCGGGATCACAGAGACATTCCTTTTGTACATGGCAGGCCCTTCTGAATAAACTACCTACAATAGACAATATGAAAAGAAGAGGTATCCATCATGTTAACCGATGCTTCCTTTGCATGCAACAAGAAGAAACTATTGATTATCTCTATTTTGCTTGTGACTATACTAAATGGATATGGAAGGAGATTCTCCAGCGATTCGAACTCAATAGAATGCCGCAACCAAACTTGCATCAAGAATTAGGTGACCTCATGCAATGTTTTTTAAGAAAAGGACCTCTTACACAATTAGCAAGGTTAATTTCAGATGCGCTATTTGGTGGATGTGGAAGGAAAGATGTAGTAGAATCTTTGAGTGTCAATACACAAACAATGCTCAGCTCTTGACAAAGATTATTAGAGACTCAAGATCTTGTATGGAGAACGATATCAAAATGGAGCTCTTTACAAGAAGAGAAAAAGATATTTTTATCAAATTCAATTTTGCTATTAACTAAAAATCTTGTGCATGAAGTTAAAAGCTGTACCCACAGGAAATCTTGGCATATCTGGACTTTATATTTTATTTGTTGGCCACAGTTAAGAGTTATAGTCTACAGCATGTGTAGTCATAACTATCGCATGAGTACTCTACGAGTTATCTAGCTTCGTCTATAACTGGTATAGACAAAGCTATTTGTAGAAACTTTACACAAAATCAATTTACTTTTTACTTATAAAAAAAAATAAGGCCAGCATGGGGTACCTTAATACTGCCATCAGAGACCGCATATTCCAACATACAGCTAAGTCCTTCCATTGCAATAGTAAAGAGATATGGAGAGAGTGGATCGCCTTGTCGGACATTCTTGCTCCCAAAAAAACCAATAGGTGAGCCGTTGAAGAGTATTGAATACTTTGGAGTTTCTAAGCAACATTGAATCCAATTAACCCATTGCTGAGGGAAGTTCATACCGAGGAGCATCTTATAGATAAAGTTCCTATTAACTAAGTCAAAGGCTTTTCGTAGATCAGCTTTAAAACAGATTTTTGTCCCTCTTGCTTTTGAGTGCAGATCCTTGACCAAGTCATTAGCCAGTAGAATATTATGATGTATACTTCTTCCTTTGATGAAAGCAGCCTGATTTGGACTAATTATCTTATGTATTACCTTTTGCAATCTATCTACTAACACTTTGGAGATGATCTTGTAAATAAAGTTACATAAAGATATGGGTCGATAGTTCTCTAGTGAATCAGCACCTTCATTCTTGGGAATTAGAGAAATAAAAGTGCAATTCATCTCTCTAAGAATATGACCTGAAGAGAAAAAGTGTTGGCAAGCTTTAATCACATCATTACCAATAATAGACCATGTAATTTGGTAAAATTCAGCAGGAAATCCGTCTGGACCAGGGCTTTTGTGCTTTTGTGACTTAAAGACAACTCTTACTATTTCGTCATCTGTAATTGGGGCATTGAGGATAGAAATGGCATCTGAATCAAGCTTTCTAGTTGGCTCCACATGAATATTATTAGGTTGCCCCGCTTGGTTGACTAAGGAATAAAAAAATTGCTCAGTGTATGCTTTACCTCATCTAAATTCTTAATAAGATTGTTATATTTGTCTCTGCATTTCCTGATGCGGTTAACGGCTCTTCGAGTAGCAATGGAAGCATAAAAAACCTTAGAATTGGAATCCCCTATATAAGCCAATTCTGTCGAGACTTCTGTTTTGCAAAACTTTCCTCCTGCTTTAAGGCTTGCATGAAGTTATTTCTAGCTTCTATCTCTTTGTCGATAAGATTCTCATCATGAGGCTGAAGTTGCAACTCATGTTGCATTGCTATTAGTTCCTTTCTGCAAAATTGAACTCGGGTGATAATATTGCCAAAGGTATTTGTATTCCACTCCTTGAGTGCTGCTTTGCTGGCTTTGAGTTTTTGGCATAAGATGTAAGGGGGGGATCCATGCACATTAACATTCCAAGCTGATCTGATAAAATCAAGGAACTGAGGATGAGTACTCCACATGTTAAAGAATCTAAATGGTTTCTTGCCTTTTGGTGTTGCTTTATCTGCGTGTATGTACATTAAAGAATGATCAGAAAATAATGGAGCATCATACTCAAGAAGTGAATCAGGGTAAACTCTTAACCATTCTTGATTAATCAGACATCTATCGAGTCTGGCCATTATTTTTCTGTTAGCAGCACCTTGATTACTCCAGGAGAGCCAATTACCCACAAATTCAGATCAGTCAATGCAGCAGTATCTATGTAATCATTAAAACTTTGAAGCTAACTTTCTGAAAGCTGTCTACCTCCCACTTTTTCATTTGTGTACCGAACAGTATTAAAGTCACCAAGAACAATCCAAGGTACATTAAAACTGCCATCTGCAATGTTAGTTAGATCAGACCACAGTGTATTTCTTTCTTGCATACTGTTTGAAGCATATATACCAGTGAAATTGAATTGACAGCCATTCTTTTTGTCCTCTACATTAAGATAGATGAATTGATCAGTAGCAGAAATAAACCAAGCATTAATAGAGTTGGGATGCCATAAGACCCATATTCTACCAAAAGTTTCATTTGAGTCATTGGTAAACAGTTCTACGTCCGGCCATATTAAATTCTTTTGAGCTTGAATGCGCGATTGTTTAATTTTTGTTTCTACTAGAATAACAATATCACATGCAGCAAACTTGATTATTCTATTGAGCTCCTGACATTTCTCAGGCTTATTAAGTCCACGAACATTCCAGCATGTTATTTTCATTAGTAATAAACAAATGGAAAAGGTGGTAAGGTATTCATCATATGACTTTGGATGGACTGTACCATCCTTTTTCTTATCCTTTGGTTTTGTATTTTCCTCCCGTACAATATCCTTACCTTTTATGGCTTTATTCCTGTATTTATCCACTTCATCTACAGCTTGCAGATGTTTAAACTTTAAAATACCTTGAATCATGTGGTCTTGATTGGTAGGGTTTGTTGAAGCATGATAAGATTGTTGCAGCACAATATCCTGGTTAGTACTTAGTGGAGCAGCCTGGTTAGAAAGGCTTGTTGGGGCATGAGTTTGTTGAGACAAAATAACTTTGTTGGCGATGTTTGTTGCAGCCTGAGTTTGTTGAGGAAGAATATCCTTGTTGGCGAGATTTGTTTGGGCCTAAGTTTGTTGAGCTATTGTGGATGGATCCGATGATATTGGAAGAGATGAAGTTCCTGACTTATGCTTTTCCTGTCCACTAGTACCATGGGAAACTTCTGTTGTTGAAGGTTTCGACGTTATAGGAAGAGATAAAGTTTTGGATTTGTCCTTTTGTCCGTGGTGCTGTCCTTGCGAGTTGGAATACTCAATAGTCGTCGCCACCATCGGTGCTACTACCATTAGAGAGGACTCGCTTTGTTGCTGAGGCGCTTAACGTGGTTGATAGACCTTTGTGATCGGTTTTGGAGTTTGCTGACAAGCTCCATTTGCATGACCAAAAGATAAGCAACGTTGACATCGTTGTGGCTTCCAGGAATATGAGACATGTACCTTCCGAGTATTCCCATCAAGATCACGATAGAAAATCTCGTTAGGAAGATCTTCGTCGGAAGAAACCAGTACACATGCTCGTGCAAATGCTAATCTCGTTTGAGCTGCTGTAGCTTTGTCAATGTAGAGTGGCTGTCCCAGAGTGCTGCATAACTTTGCAATAAAGCGTCGACTCCAAAGATGTAGAGGAAGACCTTGAAAGGATACCCATAATGGAATAGACTGTAGGCTATCTAATTCCAAACGGACATCAGGAGACCAGCGTCGTAGAATCATTGGATGGCCGCGAATAGTCCAGAATCCTTCAAGGACCCATTGCAAATCTTCTTCAGAGTATAGCTTGCAAACAAAGAATCCGTTCTCTAGCATATGAAGATCAAATGACAGTATTCCCCATCGAGTTTTGATAAATGAGTATAGTGGGAAATAAGATGTTTTGAGACCTACCACATAGCCAACAATCGTCATAGACCATGTCTCAATAAGCTCTACTGAATCAGCAGTCTCATATACAGCTATCTTCTTATCAGCCTGAACTTCTGGAGTAAAGAATTCCAAGCTTAGATCCAGACTTCCAACCGGAGTCTTGAAGAGGCTAGTCCAAGGCCGAGGGTCACTGGAAATGAGAGCAGGCTGCCACGATCTAGAGCGCGACCGGCTTCGATGCTGCTTCGTCGAAGGAGTTTCTCTCTGGAGAGGATATGGAGGAGGAGCAACTTGAGGGGTAATGGTAGGGAGTCTTGCCTCAACCCTCCCGCCACCGTCGCCAGCCCTAAGGGCCATCGCTGCCATGTTTGATCCCTCTTCTAGTCGCCGCTACAGAATCGTCGCCATAGGAAAAAGCCACCGCTGTAGTATATCAGATCACCGCTACGATACCGTCGCCCTAGGGAGATCTGGTCGCTGCCACAGTATCGTCGCCCTTGGGGAGAAGCCGACGCTGCAGGAGATCAGATCACCACTACAGTGGCATCGCCCTAGGGAGATCAGATCACTGCTACAGTACCATCGCCCGTGGGAGAAAGCCAACGCTGCAGGAGTCAGATCGCCCTAGGGAGATCTGATCGCTGCTACAGTACCGTCGCCCATCGCCCGTGAGAGAAGGATGACACTGCAGGAGTCAGATCGCCCTTGGGAGATCTGGTCGCCGCTACAGTGTCGTCACCGCTACAGTACCGTCGCCCCTGATCTGATCGCCGCTATAGTGTCGCCGCCGCTACAGTTGTCACCCTAGGAGAACCGGGGATTGGTCTAAAATCGTGATTCTAAATCGTGACTCTCCCTACTTAGATACATGTAAGATCGAAAGGGCAGCTCTTGAGTAGAAGGAAGGAAGATCACATAGAATGCGAGTGTTGAGGAAGAGACGGATGTCCGCTCTCCAGGTATTACTTGACTAAAGCACTCACACCAATAAAAGAAGCACTAACAAAGGTGAAGTTCTCTTCTTTCTGGTGCTTTCTTAGACTCAAAACCATCGACCCTAAAGTCTCGTTCTCGTTGTAAGTGAAGGGAGTTCTCTTAGCAAGCTAGTGGTTTTCCCCCTCGGTAGTACTCTCAATTCACAAATTGTCATTATATTATAGTCATTGTTTTCAAGCAGACAGTCCCGGAAATACTGCCCTAATGACAGCAAGTCTTTACTTACATAAGCTCCTAGTGCCGCCCTTTGCCTTTTTCTCGATTCCCGATAGTGTGTCAAGAAAATCCATAAATAGGCTCAACTCCGCTGACGTCTGAAAGTCCAGTCCATTTTTTCACAATTGCACTTTGCCAATAGTGCCTCAGAGTACGTTTTCTTTCATTCATGACTAGAAGTATTGTCTACTTCATCAGGTAGTAAGGCGAAAGCCGGTATTGCATCCTCTGCCGAAATGCTCTTAGTTTACGTGGGTGGATCCAAATCTAGCTTATTTTCTTTTGCTTGAGATAAAGATGAAGACTCAGTGCCATCGATACAGTGTAGGGTTTTCTGAGCCTCTTCTTTCCGTCTTTCTGGAATTGATTCTTTCTATTTATGACTTTGGAAGGTACTTTGAAACAGGCCGGCCAAGGCTAATAATGAAGATGGATTCCTTCTTTTTCGAGAACCAGTCTAGACCTTGCAAGCTGCTTTACATTCCCCTTACTAAGGAACAATCTCTGGTTATTCTCCCTTAACTTTATCAAAGAAAGGCATGGGTCATTTCGCTTGGAAGAAAAAAAGTCGAACACCATTGGGTTTAGCAAATGACTCGAAGGTATATAATCCGCTGAAAAAGCTAAATGTATGAGTCTTCAAATCCATCGGGACGACTTCCATTTCCAAAAGTGTTCACGGCTGTTGTATCACCAGTTGAGAGCTTTGTATAGAGTTACCCTCTTTGTTGTATCACCAGTTTCGAGCTGTTGTATCGAGCGCTCCCCTCTTTGTTGTATCACCCATTTCTAGCTATTGTATCGAGTTACCCTCTGTCTTTGTTGTATAACCATTCCTCTAGCCAGCCCGCCTGTCTTTCCATATGTCCGTTTGGAAGTCCAGTCCCTAATCCATATTGAATCCCTATAGAATAGAGTCTAGTAAATAAAGTCTGTGGTTATGTATTATACTCTCGCTTTTGTCCTAGCTTTGCTTTCTCGATCTTATTCTCCTAGCTAGCTGTCCAATCGAGGGCCATTGTCTTTGAAATGGTTACCCCCTTCCTCCTCACTTCAGTTAGTACCATTTCCTTGCCTTAGTGGAGTCTTTGGTTAGTATGTGCCTATGAGCTTCTGGGCCTTGACTCCTGTCCGGAAAGGCTCTACTCTACAGGAAGGGCTAATGGGGTTTCTCTTTGTTTGTTTTTTGAGGGTCGTGTTAAGAGCTCCTTCCTTCACCTTGACTCTCCACTCTTTCCGGCCCTATAAGTAAAGCCAGTAAAGCAAACAAGTAGTGACTCTCCATTAGGTTTCTCTAGTATTCCACTCGTTTGGTCGAATCCCTCGGGGCTGATAAAAGGGTGGAAGGCTTCATTCTCATGTTCCAGTGGTGTGGAGGCAGCTTTAAGGAAACTCGGGAGACCCCTTCTCACTGATCGAAAAAGACATCATCATAGGGCTCAGGGGGGAATGGAGATTCTTGCAATGCCAAGGCCAGAATGGATACCCGCATAAAACAACCGAAAAAGATGGTCGAAATGGTTGCTTAAAATGAATGAGAAACCCGTAGTTTGTAAGTTAGTGCGCGTAGCTGATGAAGGCATGATCCAACCAGTTTTTCGGATCTGAAGGCCCTACAGGGGTTGAGCAATAGTCTTTCTAAGATCAATCTGCAGTGTCTACTCTCTCTGGTCTTGGATCACTAAAGAAAGATAACGAATGGATACTAGACCAGGAGCTCCATCAATTGACTCAAATAATGGAAAAAGGGCGGATGCTATATCGAATAATAGAGAAAGGGCGGATGCTATATCGAATAATAGAGAAAGGGCAGAGCTTGACTTGAATTGAGCTATTACTAGTGACATAGGAAGAAAATGGAGCTATTACTAGTGACATAGGAAGAAAATGGAGCTATTACTAGTGACATAGGAAGAAAATGGAGCTATTACTAGTGACATAGGAAGAAAATGGAGCTATTACTAGTGACATAGGAAGAAAATGGAGCTATTACTAGTGACATAGGAAGAAAATGGAGCTATTACTAGTGACATAGGAAGAAAATGGAGCTATTACTAGTGACATAGGAAGAAAATGGAGCTATTACTAGTGACATAGGAAGAAAATGGAGCTATTACTAGTGACATAGGAAGAAAATGGAGCTATTACTAGTGACATAGGAAGAAAATGGAGCTATTACTAGTGACATAGGAAGAAAATGGAGCTATTACTAGTGACATAGGAAGAAAATGGAGCTATTACTAGTGACATAGGAAGAAAATGGAGCTATTACTAGTGACATAGGAAGAAAATGGAGCTATTACTAGTGACATAGGAAGAAAATGGAGCTATTACTAGTGACATAGGAAGAAAATGGAGCTATTACTAGTGACATAGGAAGAAAATGGAGCTATTACTAGTGACATAGGAAGAAAATGGAGCTATTACTAGTGACATAGGAAGAAAATGGAGCTATTACTAGTGACATAGGAAGAAAATGGAGCTATTACTAGTGACATAGGAAGAAAATGGAGCTATTACTAGTGACATAGGAAGAAAATGGAGCTATTACTAGTGACATAGGAAGAAAATGGAGCTATTACTAGTGACATAGGAAGAAAATGGAGCTATTACTAGTGACATAGGAAGAAAATGGAGCTATTACTAGTGACATAGGAAGAAAATGGAGCTATTACTAGTGACATAGGAAGAAAATGGAGCTATTACTAGTGACATAGGAAGAAAATGGAGCTATTACTAGTGACATAGGAAGAAAATGGAGCTATTACTAGTGACATAGGAAGAAAATGGAGCTATTACTAGTGACATAGGAAGAAAATGGAGCTATTACTAGTGACATAGGAAGAAAATGGAGCTATTACTAGTGACATAGGAAGAAAATGGAGCTATTACTAGTGACATAGGAAGAAAATGGAGCTATTACTAGTGACATAGGAAGAAAATGGAGCTATTACTAGTGACATAGGAAGAAAATGGAGCTATTACTAGTGACATAGGAAGAAAATGGAGCTATTACTAGTGACATAGGAAGAAAATGGAGCTATTACTAGTGACATAGGAAGAAAATGGAGCTATTACTAGTGACATAGGAAGAAAATGGAGCTATTACTAGTGACATAGGAAGAAAATGGAGCTATTACTAGTGACATAGGAAGAAAATGGAGCTATTACTAGTGACATAGGAAGAAAATGGAGCTATTACTAGTGACATAGGAAGAAAATGGAGCTATTACTAGTGACATAGGAAGAAAATGGAGCTATTACTAGTGACATAGGAAGAAAATGGAGCTATTACTAGTGACATAGGAAGAAAATGGAGCTATTACTAGTGACATAGGAAGAAAATGGAGCTATTACTAGTGACATAGGAAGAAAATGGAGCTATTACTAGTGACATAGGAAGAAAATGGAGCTATTACTAGTGACATAGGAAGAAAATGGAGCTATTACTAGTGACATAGGAAGAAAATGGAGCTATTACTAGTGACATAGGAAGAAAATGGAGCTATTACTAGTGACATAGGAAGAAAATGGAGCTATTACTAGTGACATAGGAAGAAAATGGAGCTATTACTAGTGACATAGGAAGAAAATGGAGCTATTACTAGTGACATAGGAAGAAAATGGAGCTATTACTAGTGACATAGGAAGAAAATGGAGCTATTACTAGTGACATAGGAAGAAAATGGAGCTATTACTAGTGACATAGGAAGAAAATGGAGCTATTACTAGTGACATAGGAAGAAAATGGAGCTATTACTAGTGACATAGGAAGAAAATGGAGCTATTACTAGTGACATAGGAAGAAAATGGAGCTATTACTAGTGACATAGGAAGAAAATGGAGCTATTACTAGTGACATAGGAAGAATGGAGCTATTAATAGTGACGGATTAATATAAGTGGCAATTTACCTTCACACCCTTCATCCGCCAAGATGTCCCCATGACCACATTGGTTCGGATTAGATGGTCATGACAGGGGTTCACGAATGAAAGATAGGGTGACCCGAAGCCAGCGGATGTTGCATGAGATATCGGCTACAACAGGATAAAGGACAAAGGTGTGAGAGGATTTGAGTTCGGAAGAAGAGTCAAGAGCAAAGCCTGAAGTCAAGCAGTGTTGTTTACTTGAATCTATATTGTAGAATAGGTGCACTTCTATGATTTTCTTAAGTGGAGTCTCCTTTCTTTGTGGGTGCCTCAATTCTCACTTCATTGTAAGCAGTCAGGAGGTTTTTGTTTACTTCATTGTAAGTAGTCAGGAGGTTTTTGTTTACTTCATTCTATATGTTACACGCTCTCTCAAATGAAACAAGCAACGTCAACGTACTAAAGCGCTAACGAGAGTGACATCATGGCGTTAGGAGTTATGCAAGGGAACCAGCGTAGACAGTAGTCAAGGGCCTGCTGTAACTACCTACGATTGACTCCGCCTCTGTTCTTGTTGGCTTTCTGGAATAATGGCTATGGATTTAGGCGCATAAATGTACTTAATGACATGAATCCCTTCTTGGGTCGTCAATTGGTAATTATCTCACTTATCTCGGTCAAATGCTAGAAATGTGCTATCTCGGTCAAATGCTAGAAATGTGGCTTACTCTCTTCACTAATGCCTATGTTTAGAATTTGTCTCTATTCGTCTTTGTCTTGTTTTCCATTGGTTAAGCTTATTGTCTTGTTCCACCCAAGGGGTTCAGTGGGTAAACGTTCATTGCCCTTCTTTAGCTCTCCCCCCGAGTTTTTTCCATCGGGTACCATTATCTTTCTCCGTTTCGGGTATTGGTTTCCCAAACACAACCGGCTCTTTTTCCTCTCTCAATCAAAATGTAGCATATGGATTCCCACTCTTTGTGCAATTCGATTATGGTTATTCTTCCTTCCTATTCCAGAAAAGCTTTGCGGATGATCTTGTAGATGCAATCCTTCCTATGGCAATGCAATTAAGTAATATGTGTTTATTACACAGACTTTCTTTGGGCCTTCATTAAGCTGTTCCTTAGCTACAATTATTTGCATACTCTAACAACCTTTGTCCGAATTTCTATGATTTTCTTGGGCTTTAGGCTTCTGCTGTTATCGGTATCTTCTGTATGTTTGTAATCTCTTCCTTTGATAATTGGTCCCTTGATTCCTGTTTCACATAGCTCTCTCTCCCTCATGCTCCTCTCTTTCGTATCTCTTCTTTTGTATTACCATGTGTTTTCGGGTTGATTCTCTTCCTCGCTGCGCTCCTCTTTTTTGCCTGCCGACTTCCCCTGAAACCCTTTACCTGTAAGCAGGAGCTGACTATTATTCTGCATTCGTCTTGAGTTGAGGTAGTGGGATTTTGCTGCCCTCGAATAAGCCTATGTCTGTTATAATGAGTTAAGGATCAACTTGTATCTGTCTGATTATAAATGAGTGAAAAATAAGCTTGTGTCTGTCTGTTATTTTAGAACGTGTTAATAAGAAGCTTGTATCCTTTTAAGTTGAAGCGTGGTGTCAATCAGTTGAGTTCGGTTCATCAAGTATAGTTAAAGAAGTCGAAGAGAATGCCCACCCACACCTTGCGCTTAAGACAAAAGAATCAGCTAGATCAGATGCTGGTGAGGAAGTGGTTAAAAGAGGTGAGCCCCTAGTATAGAACATGAAAATAACAGGAAAGGACACTAACTCCTTTTCTTTTTGTGCACCCCACCCATAAAGTCAACAAAACTCAAGTAGAAGATGGATCTGCTGCTTTAGGATTCTATGAAAAGATAGGTTGACAGTCCCGAGTAGTAACCTTCTATCTGAAGTGAGGTGTACTAAAGTGGAGAGAGGTTTTGTTTCCTCTACCTATATGTCAGCTGCAAGCGAAGCAAGAAGGAATGTTTCAATATGAGTTCCTGGGGAGATCGGCTAGAGTTCCTGTTCTAGGTGAGGAATAGAGAGAATCAGTGGTTTGGTGAAAGTTCCAGATGAAGGAATTGAGTCATAAGCAGTTGTCAGTTCAAGTTTGGAATTCCAGTTTTCTAAGCTAATGCGAGTTCGGGCCCAGCACAAGACTCAATGGCGTAAAGGAAAAAGGGGATTGTGGAAAATAATGATTTATATACAAGGAATAATCCACTGTAGGAACAAAAACGAGAGAAGGTGTTGGTGTTAGAACCCTTGCAGATTCTAAGCTTGGGGTTGATCTCTTTAGGGGATCGGCCTCCTGGAACTCTATAGGGGTTCCTTCCTCCAAGTTGCTGCTCAAAGGCTGCAGAAAAGATTCATCTATTGCTTATCAAAAGAGGATGAATACATGACTATTTATAGGGTGTCTAAACCCTAACTCCTAATAGGACTCCTACTCAAGATTCTTACTCAATTAAGACTTCTACTCAAGACTCCTAATAGGACTCCTACTCAAAACTCCTATTCCTTTACAACTCCTAATTCTTCTTTAAGAAATAACCTTCAAACCCTAGCCGGCCTCTTCACCTCTTTAATAAGGGTCGGCTTAGGTAGGTTTTACATGATTGCCCCTATCAATTAGGACTCTCCTAGCTAGAGTCCTAACAGACCCGCCCTCTTCAAATCAGCCTTGTCCTCGAGGCTGACGATTCATGAATTTTGGGAATTTGATCTTCAAGTTGTCATAGTTCTCCCAAGTGGCATCTTCTGTTGGTAGGTTCACCCACTGTTTTAGCACTTCAGTAGTGGGTCGTCGTCGTTGAGTCACGATCCGTTGATCAATAATGACACTTGGCTGGGTCTGGAGTTTTCCTTGAGTAGTCATATTTGGTGGGTGGCTTTGGGTTGTCTCCAAGCACCTATTTATAACTTTCGTCTGGCTATCAATTTGTGGGTGATATTGCATACTCATTTTCAATTTAGTACCCTTCATATGGAATAACTTTGTCCAAAATCTGCTCGTGAAGATGTAAGTAGAATTTGTCATAAGCACAATGCGTCCTTTATAGTGTAATTCTTTTGAGTCCCAATTGTAATACGCTACGGAGTTTAGTGCTTCCTCCAATTTTTTTATAATCTTACTAGTCTCTGGATCTTCTTGCCATTCCATCTTAATATCCTCAAGGAAGTTGCTAGTCGAAAGTGAAACGATCGAAAATTCAGCTTGCTCAGGTAGTTGTGAAAGCGCATTTGCAACAACATTCTCTTTCCCCTTTTTGTAAGTTATTTCATAATCAAATCTAAGAAGTTTTGTTACCCATTTTTGCTGCTCAGGGGATAATATCTTTTGCTCCAAAAAGTACTTGAGGCTTTTATGGTCAGTTTTAATTTGAAATCGTCGACCGATCAAGTAGAGTCTCCACCTCGTTGTTGCGCGCATAATGGCGAGCATCTCCTTATCATATGTTGACATATTTTGATAGGAGGGAGATAATGCCTTGCTAGTGTATGCGAGTGGTCGACCAACTTGAATGAGAATGGTTCCAATTCTGACTCCAGATGCATTAACCTCAATAATGAAGGGTCGGCTGAAATCTAGTAGTGCTAGCACTAGCGTCGTCGTCATGGCTGCCTTAAGTTTGTCGAAGGCAGCGGAGGCTTTGTCCAACCATTGGAATAAATCTTTTTTCAGTAAGGAAATAAGTGGTGCACTGATCTTTCCATAGTTTTTCATGAACTTACGATTGTAGCCTATTAAACCGAGAAAGCCACGTAGCAATTTTATATTCCTCGAGGTCAACCAGTTTTGCATTGCTCCAATTTTGGAGGGGTCCACTGTCACACCTTCCTCTGATATGATATGCCCAAGATATTCCACCTTCTGGTGATGAAAGCAAAAATTCGTAGTGGCCGTTGTGTCTTCAAAAGGCGGTTTTCGGTATGTCTTCTTTGCACACTCATATTTGATGATACCCGGATCGAAGGTCCAGCTTTGTGAAGACTTGTGCTCTCTTTCATCTAACAATTCATCTGCTATTAGAATAGGGTATTTGTCCTTGATGATTATGCCATTGAGGGCTCAGTAATCAATCCACATTCGCCATGTTTCATCCTTCTTTCGTACAAAGAGCACCAGTGAAAAGTAAGGGCTGCAACTTGGTCGAGTAACTCTTGTTTCGGGCATCTCTTTTATAATCCTTTCTACTATTTCATCCTTCTGCAGATATGAATGTTGATATAGCCAAGTATTTGCAGGAGGTTTGCCCAGAAGAGTCGGTATACAATGATTATGCCGACGGACAAGAGGTAGGTTGCGCGGTTCGTCAAATATATCTGAAAATTCAGCAAGCAAAGGAAGTAGGTTTGGATCTTCAAATTCTATTGGCTCTCCCTTAGTTTGCTGCTCAAGTTGTACCAAAAAGCCGCTGCATACTTTATGCAAAACCTTCTCCATTTCTTGTGTGCAAATCGTCATTACGTCGCCCCCATGTTTCCCGTGTAGAATCACCTGTTTCCCTTTTCTGTAAAATCTCAAAATTAGTTTCATAAAATTCCAGAAAACATTACCTAATATTGTCAACCATTCAATTTTGAGCATAGCCTCATGATCATCAAGAGGGAGGAGGAAGAAATCTCCAATTATCTCTTGTTCCTGCAGTAATAGTTTCTCTTGCGGGCGCCTACGATCACACTTCAAAATCCGTCCGTCGGTGAACTTGACGTCAAACCTGCTGTAATACTCAATAGGTAAGGCCATCCAGATAGCAACTTTACTATCTAGAAAGTTATTAGTGATGCCCATGTCGATGAGAACAGTGATCGATTGTTGTTTGAGAAGGCCTTCAACTTTCATCGTTTGCGGGTTTGAGTAGCCAGCTAGTGCATGCACCATAACTTCGGTCGGTTGTGGCTCTTCTTCTGCATTTTCTTCTTTATTATCAAGGCTCTCTTCTTGATGTTCAATGACCTCTTCTTCTACTGGTTTAATCATAAGAAGTCTCCCTTTTCTACAGTGATGCTCGCGGCTCCACGGCTCATCGCGGTGCCAACATAACTCCTCCGTAGATCGCTCCTGAAGCTCTTCTCTTGTCATCATTTTTGGTGCAGGGACTCGGTTGATAGTAGGGGGGGTTGAGGGCTTCTGCATTGTAGGTTGAGAAGCGATCCTAGTCCTCTGAGCTTCATGGTTCAAACGCTCCTCTTGATGTCGTGCGAAAGAGATGGCTGCCATAAGCATGTACGGTTGTCGTGCTTGAACTTCTCCCCGGATCTCCGGCTTCAAGCCCTCAATAAAGGTCCCCAATAGCTATTTTTTAGACCAATCACAAGTTTGATTAGATAACCTTTCAAACCTTGTTTGCTACTCCTGAATAGTAGAGGTTTGTCGGATCTTTGCTAGTTGTTCGTCAATGTTCTTGTAATCGGTTTGTCTGAAGCGGATCAATAGTCCTTCTTTGAACTGTCGCCATAAGAGAACTCCATTAGTATATTTAAACCAGTAAAACCATTGTATGGCATTCCCCTTCAAGATGTATAGCTGCAATTTCTACCATAGATGCATCCGCAGTTTTATGATACCGAAAATATCGCTCCGCGTGCGAGATCCAACCAATCAGGTCTCCTTCTTCCCATCTAGGGAAGTCCACCCTCATTCGTGGATAGTTGAGATCAGTCATTGAACCTCTCCTCTCTTGGAAGTCATCTCTTCGGGCTTGGTGCGATTGGTTAGAGCTCTCTCCTTGATGTGATTTCTTCGAGCTTAGTGGTCGGCCCAAACTGAGTTCGGTAAAGAGAGTCCGAATCTTATCCTCTATTCGCGCCTCCAAGGCTTCGAATTTAGCATTGATTGCCTCGCTAGATGCCATAGAATATGCCTCCAAATCTGTGATGTTTAGATCTCTCTTTTGTTGTCGGGTTAAAGGCAAGTATAGGTTGAGAGAAGTGATGGTCGAAAGGGTTGGTGGATGTAGGCTGCGGTTTAGGCTTGTTTTGTGGCAATTTTGGGTGTAGTTTGAGGGTGTAGTTTGTAAGAGCAGAATTGTCGTCGAAGAAACAACGGTTTCTCAACAAAATTTCCACAAAAAACTTGAGAGATTTGAGGAGGGAATTGATAGCAAAATTTCAGTGTATGTGACAGTAAGTATGTCCAATTTAATCAAGAAAATTTCGGCAGTATAAGAGCAAAGAAATTGGTGCAAGTTGCGATAGCAGAATTCTCGTCGAAAAATTTCAGCGGGTTGCGATGAAAATTTGCAGCAACACAAAATTATTTTTAGAGATGAATTCCTCAATAGATCAATCTTAGATGGAAGCCAAGATGATCTATAAAGTGTAGAAGAAATTTCGTTCAAAAAAGATTACAAATAGATCGGTTAAGGCAACAATATGCGGCTGAAATTTTCTGCAGCACAGATTTTCAAGTATAGCAGATTGGACGTAAAAGACTAGTGGTTTATATTGAGAATTTTTTGATAAAACCAAAAGAAAAACCTCTATTAGGAAGTATCAAATCTATCATAAAAATTTCATAGAGATTTGGACAGAAAAAACGTAGTAGCAAGATCAAACAAACTATGCTATGCGGTTGAAATTTTATAGTGCAGATTTTTAAGTATAGCAGATTAGACGTAAAAGATCAACGGTTTATATTAAGAATTTTTTGACAAAACCAAGGGGAAATCTGCTATTAGGATGTGTCAAAGCTGTCATAAAAATTTCGTAGAGATTTGGATAGAAAAAATGCAGTAGCAAGATCAAATAGCTGTGTTATGCGGTTAGAATTCTGCAATGTATCTTTCGTCGTAGAGATGAAAACTTTGCGACGAAAAGTTTATGCAGCAATATAGGAACAATTTTTTTTTTTGGATTTTGAATAAGGATAACTAAATTGCAGTAGTAGTAAGGTAGAAAACCAGAACCTGTTGCAATTCACGGGGAGATCAAAAGATGATCTGCGATGGTGTAGATGACAACGGAATTTGGTGACGATCTTTTAAGCAATTATGGGAATTGCTTTGGGCGGCTGTGGAGGGATGATGGATGGCTGTGGAAAGGGTAGCAAGACGCCAAGAACGCTGCTCTGATACCAAGTGTTAGAACCCTTGCAGATTCTAAGCTTGGGGTTGATCTCTTTAGGGGATCGGCCTCCTGGAACTCTATAGGGGTTTCTTCCTCCAAGTTGCTGCTCAAAGGCTGCAGAAAAGATTCATCTATTGCTTATCAAAAGAGGATGAATACATGACTATTTATAGGGTGTCTAAACCCTAACTCCTAATAGGACTCCTACTCAAGACTCTTACTCAATTAAGACTTCTACTCAAGACTCCTAATAGGACTCCTACTCAAGACTCCTATTCCTTTACAACTCCTAATTCTTCTTTAAGAAATAACCTTCAAACCCTAGCCGGCCTCTTCACCTCTTTAATAAGGGTCGGCTTAGGTAGGTTTTACATGATTGCCCCTATCAATTAGGACTCTCCTAGCTAGAGTCCTAACAGTTGGGTTGGCGCAGGAGGGTGTTGAGGATTTGGTACATGAGCAGAAGCTGGGTTCAAGGTAAACAGAATCATAGTGGAAATTAGGGGTGAAAGCAAGGAATCAATATTTGCATATGAGTCATATGAGTCAGGAGTCTAAGGGGCCAATAGAGATGTTAGATCCTTAGTGGTAGGCAAACAGCCAAGCGTAGGCATTCAAGTAAGAATTAAGGACAAGGTTGTAATAATCGGATCCAGTAGCTTGAGTTAGAGGATCAATTCTGGTTTTCGCTAGCTGAAGTCTTAGCCATAGCAGTTCAATTACCAGTGGATTGGTTCATTGTTGGATGCGCTAGTTATAGGGTGAAACCATAGGTAGTTAAGTGAGAATGGTAACCAGTAGAGCAGGGTTCAAGGCAGGGAGGGTAATCTATGAAGCAAGGGTGCGAGTCACCAGTTTTTAAGTTCAAGCAAGGGAAGGCATACCTAAGCTATCAATACATAATACGAGCAAAGATATCCATACAAAGAGTCCGTAGTTAAAGCCGAAGTTCTTAGTGGAGTGTTCCTGTTAGTATTAGTCCAAATCCTATTAGCGGTAGTTGGTTTCTTTATTCCCAGGTTGCTTGTTATTGTCTTGTTAGCCCCAGGTGTCGATCAGGATTGAATCCTGTAATAGTAGGTTCGTTCCCCTACCTACATTGATACGAACGATGCTAGCCTAGCCCTACCCTAGCCCAACAACCATTGATATGAACGAAGTGACTTCACGAACAAACAGATAAGAGGAAAGAAGAAGAGAGGCCCTACGACTATAGGACTCTGGGCGTACTACTTTGATTATTATGACGATTTTCTGACTATGACTCTAGCTTTGATGCGAGGTTCCTTGAAGTGGTGCCCCGAAACTGACTTTTGAACGAATGATTCTATTGCTTTTTGGGGACCCTACGATTCTATGACTTAGCACTTATTCTCGATTGCAAGGTGCTCCATCATGACAGTCATTCTCTATCACGACAGGTGCCCCACCGACTCTTCTAGAATGGAATTCCAAACTCATAATTGATACTAGCAAAAGAAAGACGGGAACGTCCACTGGAAAGAATGAACCAAAGAATACATATTGACAATGGAAACAGTGAATTGAACTCGGGAATCAAACAAATAAGCAAACAAATAAGAAAGAACCCATAAAGGAAGAATTAGGCTACTTGCCATTAAACTCATACCAACGAAACTCACACTTGAAACTGGGGACCCAACAGCTACTTCTAATACTGAGCCACCCTATAGGGATCCAGCCACCGGTAGCAATACTGAAACAAGCTACTTCTAATACTGAGCCACCCTATAGGGACTTTCTCTACAAACTCTCAGCTATATAGTGCTTCTCATAATCTAACTCGAGGGGATCCTACCTAATCTTCTTCCTTACAATAGGAAATTGAATCACCCAAAGCAGTACTGAAACAATCCACTGGGGTTTGAACTGCTGCTAATAAGAAAACGATTGCTAGTGTATAGAACTCAACTGTTACAAATAAGGCTTTCTGTCATTACTTTCACTCTTTTCAACTACCTGCTATGGGCCTTCTCTAATACTGTCACTGCTTATTTGGATACTGAAATCGATACAGATAAGAGTCAATACGAGAATACATCCTTATGTGTAAATCCCCGAGGCTTGAATTGCTGCTTATTAGTCAGCTTTTCCTGCCTATAGGCTTGTTTAAAGACTTGAGCTACTGATCCGGATCCCATGTATTTTATTGCTACCATGCCTTCGACTCCGGATCTAACATCTTTGTTTGTCTACTTATGGACTGACTTTCCTGCCTTATTGCTACGGTAATAAGAAAACAGTGCGTGCCTCCCTACGCCCTACCTACGCTTAAACAATACAGGATATAGGCCAGAGAGCTATAAGACAAATTGTAGACCTGATAAGGCTGAACGGAAGGTATGATCTGCTAACTATAAGAGTGGAGCCGCTACTTCTCATATTGATACTAGAAACCAGGAAACCAACTATGGAATAATAAGTAAGGATATTGAACTCGGGCTAAAAAGACTAATGACAAAGGCCCCTACTCAAACCCGATAATGGAACTGTGACTAACAAGACCAATGATGGGAACTTCAGATTGAGAGCCAAGCCAGGGACAAAGTGTTCTAGGTGGGAAGCAAGGTTCGAAGCAAGAATCAGAGTAAAGAGAGGTAGACTCACCATCGGGGCAAGAAGCAAGTCAGTAGCGCTTAACTCCCTACCGCACAACATTAGGCACACAGTCGCTACACTCTTTCGCTAACAGGACAGCTTTGTTAACTATATGTGAATTGGACTAGCGCTAACAGGAACTTGACTATAGTAATAACGATACGACATTGAAATGCGACTCAAAACTAGAGGCCTGTCGCTGCTGAACCTAAGCCCCCTTGGATTTAAGCCTGCGTTGCCCATCTTTGATTATGAGAATATGAAGTAAGAATGACTCCCCTAAGCTGGAATCACTAACTATTATGAAATAGAAATCAACATAATAAGGCTTGGTGCTTGCTCGGCTGTGAGTAAGATTGATACACTGGTGAATAATGCTTTGTTTCCTGACATTTTATTATGATAATCAATAAGGTAGTGTGCTGCAAAGGTGTTGTTGCATTCCCATAGTGGTAGTAAAGTGCATTGGAGAATCACGGAATGAATGGCTATTCACACGCAGATGGATTTATGGTCCGCTCCAGGTGTGTTGTGTCATACTATGGTTTCAATCAATGTATCAATCAAAAGGGGTGTGTTTTGTATCATACTAGGGTTTTCAATCCAAATCCATAGGTGTTGTTGACGAGCAAGTAAGGTTCAAACACCTCAAATGTCGCCTTCGCGTATGAAATATCAGGAGTGGTGGACTACCTCACAAGTCACGGAGTGCGTGCACTGCCCGGAAGAAGATATTCCACAACAGAAGTACAAGGAAGAGACTGGATCATTAGGCCAGCTCAACTCACAACTCCTATGCAGCCATCTGAAATTAGGAGTCGAAACCTTTTGGACGGAAGAATTTCCATCAGCTTCAACGACTACAAGGCTGCACCAGCATCAAGTCGAATAAGCTAAAATGCCGATGACGACGAAGGCTTCAGCGATGAAGAAGAAATACGAAGCCATACAATAGCCGTCCTCTTACAGGAATCAGAGGACGAAGACGAAATAGAGGGGCTAAAAAATGACCTTGACTATCACTTTCAGCACCTGCCCAATGGGGAAGAAGAGTATGATACTCCATACCCCCAGAAGCGCAAGCAAGAAATCATTGCCGCTGGACTAGAGGAGGAATGGAAAACGGAGTATCCACAACTGGCCCGACTTACCCAACAAGTCTACTCATCGTCTGCAATATCAAATTACAGACCACCAACGGATTCTACAATGGGCCCGGCTAACTACCCTCCAGTAGTAAATATTAAGCCTCAGACGAGTCAGAGGCCTGCTTTTGAAGGAGGCTACTCAAGGCCACCCAGGTTTAGACCAAGGGATACCTCGGAGGCCTGGAATCTCCCATCTGCCTTTCAACAACAAGGGGCTATGTTCATAATCCCTACATAATTAGGGATGTTTGAAGAAGTCTTCATGAGATGGGAATCAATTACCAAGAACCTGGTATCACTCCAGGGATTCACGGACCCACAAGCCAAAATGGAGTTCATCGAGAACTTGCTTGGGGAATCCAAAAAGTTGGCATGGATACAATGGCGCATGGCGTACCCAGATGAATACCAGCTGCTACTAGCCAATGCTGACGGAGCAAGAGGAACTCAGAACATACTCTCCCAGCTCAGAACGATATTCATCCTGGAAGATCCCTTCCAAGGATCAACGGGAGCTCAGGAAGAAGCCTACAGAGATCTAGAAAGACTCTCCTGTAGCAACCTGAAAAATATCATCCAGTTCCTAAATGACTATATAAGACTGGCATCCAAAACAGGAAGACTGTTTACCAGCCCAGAACTTTCGGAGAAATTATGGTAAAAAATGCCAGGAGAACTGGGAAGAAAGATAAAGGAAGCATTCGAAGCAAAATACAGGGGAAATACTATGGGGGTCATCCCCAGGATCCTATTCTCCTACAAGTTCCTAGAGGCCGAATGCAAAGATGCGGCGTTCAAAAGGGCGCTGAAAGACCTATCCTTCTGCAGTGAAATACCCATCCCAGGGTATTACAATAAACCTGAAAGAAAATACGGGGTAAGAAGGTCAACCACCTATAAAGGAAAGCCCCATGCATCCCATGCAAGGATAGAAAGGAGGAAGCACCTGGTCAGAGGGGGGGGGGGGGGGGGGGGGGGGGGGGGGGGGGGGGGGGGGGGGGGGGGGGGGGGGGGGGGGGGGGGGGGGGGGGGGGGGGGGGGGGGGGGGGGGGGGGGGGGGGGGGGGGGGGGGGGGGGGGGGGGGGGGGGGGGGGGGGGGGGGGGGGGGGGGGGGGGGGGGGGGGGGGGGGGGGGGGGGGGGGGGGGGGGGGGGGGGGGGGGGGGGGGGGGGGGGGGGGGGGGGGGGGGGGGGGGGGGGGGGGGGGGGGGGGGGGGGGGGGGGGGGGGGGGGGGGGGGGGGGGGGGGGGGGGGGGGGGGGGGGGGGGGGGGGGGGGGGGGGGGGGGGGGGGGGGGGGGGGGGGGGGGGGGGGGGGGGGGGGGGGGGGGGGGGGGGGGGGGGGGGGGGGGGGGGGGGGGGGGGGGGGGGGGGGGGGGGGGGGGGGGGGGGGGGGGGGGGGGGGGGGGGGGGGGGGGGGGGGGGGGGGGGGGGGGGGGGGGGGGGGGGGGGGGGGGGGGGGGGGGGGGGGGGGGGGGGGGGGGGGGGGGGGGGGGGGGGGGGGGGGGGGGGGGGGGGGGGGGGGGGGGGGGGGGGGGGGGGGGGGGGGGGGGGGGGGGGGGGGGGGGGGGGGGGGGGGGGGGGGGGGGGGGGGGGGGGGGGGGGGGGGGGGGGGGGGGGGGGGGGGGGGGGGGGGGGGGGGGGGGGGGGGGGGGGGGGGGGGGGGGGGGGGGGGGGGGGGGGGGGGGGGGGGGGGGGGGGGGGGGGGGGGGGGGGGGGGGGGGGGGGGGGGGGGGGGGGGGGGGGGGGGGGGGGGGGGGGGGGGGGGGGGGGGGGGGGGGGGGGGGGGGGGGGGGGGGGGGGGGGGGGGGGGGGGGGGGGGGGGGGGGGGGGGGGGGGGGGGGGGGGGGGGGGGGGGGGGGGGGGGGGGGGGGGGGGGGGGGGGGGGGGGGGGGGGGGGGGGGGGGGGGGGGGGGGGGGGGGGGGGGGGGGGGGGGGGGGGGGGGGGGGGGGGGGGGGGGGGGGGGGGGGGGGGGGGGGGGGGGGGGGGGGGGGGGGGGGGGGGGGGGGGGGGGGGGGGGGGGGGGGGGGGGGGGGGGGGGGGGGGGGGGGGGGGGGGGGGGGGGGGGGGGGGGGGGGGGGGGGGGGGGGGGGGGGGGGGGGGGGGGGGGGGGGGGGGGGGGGGGGGGGGGGGGGGGGGGGGGGGGGGGGGGGGGGGGGGGGGGGGGGGGGGGGGGGGGGGGGGGGGGGGGGGGGGGGGGGGGGGGGGGGGGGGGGGGGGGGGGGGGGGGGGGGGGGGGGGGGGGGGGGGGGGGGGGGGGGGGGGGGGGGGGGGGGGGGGGGGGGGGGGGGGGGGGGGGGGGGGGGGGGGGGGGGGGGGGGGGGGGGGGGGGGGGGGGGGGGGGGGGGGGGGGGGGGGGGGGGGGGGGGGGGGGGGGGGGGGGGGGGGGGGGGGGGGGGGGGGGGGGGGGGGGGGGGGGGGGGGGGGGGGGGGGGGGGGGGGGGGGGGGGGGGGGGGGAAGTGCTACCTATGTGGAGAAGAGGGACATTTTGCTAGGGAATGTCCCAATGATCGACAGAATACCAAGAGGGTAGCAATGTTCGAACAACTGGACCTCCCGGATGATTACGAGATTATCTCAGTCCAAGAAGGGGAGGATTTAAGCGACGCCATCTACTCGATATCCGAGGGAGAGGATGTCGAGAATCTGCAACATGGTATGCATTCTGTCACCCACAAAGTACTCGTACTAGTTGAAGATAGCAGGACTTGGTGGATAGGACCAGAATCAGGCTACCAAGCCAGGGTCCAAGTCTCACAGCAACAAGCAGAATGCCGACATTTATGGCAAATCAATAGTGAACTACCTGCTGATTTTGAGAGGTGTATATGCTGCAAGAGGATCTCACAAAAAAGGCACCGAAGACACTGCCCCCTCTGCAAGCTGACATCCTGTGGTATGTGCAGCATATATTATTTTGACAAAAGAACCCCGGTAGCAATAGAAGAACCGATCAAATATGAGCCCAGGCCACTGCTTCAACAACAGCAGGACTATATCAAGCACTGTGAAGCAAAGATCAAAAGGCTACAGGGAGCACTTGACTTGGAAAAAGAAAGGGCGAAAGAATTTGAGGAAGCCCAACAACTGATGATAAGCCTGGCCCAAGAAAACTCTCAGCTCAGGGAAGAAGTCGAGGATTTGAAACAGAAGTACTCCAACCTGGAAAATGAGAGTCTAGAGCTAGATCGTCTTAGGCTGGAGAAAGCCGATTTACTAAAGGAAATCCAGTCACTAAAAGAGACTGAAGAGGAGGAGGAAACGTATGTGCTACTAGCAGAGGAAGAACAAACCGTCCTCACCACAAACGAATCCAGGAAGACAAAGAATATGCTGTTCAACTTAAAGGTACAATTAGAAATACCTGGAACACCTGCATTTAAAGTAAATGCAATTCTGGATACAGGAGCCACAACGTGTTGAATAGATGAAAAAATTATACCCAAGGATGCGACAGAAAAAAACCCCTTCTTAGTACATTTCAGTGGTATCACTGCCAGGACTACCACCGACAGAAAGTTAAAAGGGGGAAAGATGACTATAGGGGACAACACATTCAGGATCCCCTATACATACGCATTTAATATGCAACTTGGAGATGAGATACAGATGATCCTCGAATGCAACTTCATACGAGCAATGCAAGGCGGTTGAAGAACCTTACCACTATAGATACCCTCCCGTATGTCTCAACGGCATCCACGATTGAAGAACTCGATCTGGAAGAAGACGATTATATCCAGATCCAAGAAACAGTATACTACTCGGCTCTGCCACAGAGAAAGGATGAAGTATTCAAGGCAAAATTTGGGAGCTTACTGGATAAGCTAAAGGCCCAAGGGTATATTGGTGACAACCCTCTACAACATTGGGGTAAAAACAAGATCACATACAGGTTAGAGATTAAGAACCCTGACTTCATAATAGAGGACAAGCCAATAAAGCATCTGACACCGCAGGCCAAGGAAGCTTTTTCCAAACATATTAAAGCCCTACTGGAAATAGGAGTGATAAGGCCAAGCAAAAGTAGGCATCGGACCACGGCAATTATAGTAAACTCAGGGATAACCATAGATCCCATCACCGGATTAGAAAAAAAGAGGAAAAGAAAGGATGGTGTGTTCAACTACAGGAGGCTAAATGACATTACGGAAAAGGACCAGTACAGCCTGCCAGGAATCAACACCATACTAAGGAAGGTCAGCAATAGCAAAATTTATTCAAAATTTGACCTTAAATCCGGCTTTCACCAAGTGGCTATGCACCCGAACTCGATTGAATGGACAGCCTTTTGGGTCCCAGATGGCTTATACGAATGGCTAGCCATGCCATTTGGGTTAAAAAATGCCCCTGCAGTATTCCAAAGAAAGATGGATGATTGTTTCAGAGGAACAGAACAGTTCATCGCTGTCTACATTGACGACATCCTGGTGTTCTCAGAAAGTGAAGAAGACCATGAGAAACACCTGTCTATCATGTTGAAGATATGCCAAAAGAATGGGCTCGTCCTAAGCCCCACAAAAATGAGAATAGCAGTACGGGAAATCGAGTTCCTAGGAGCGGTATTAGGAAACTCGAAAATTAAACTGCAGCCACACATAATCAGGAAGATCCTGGAATTCAGTGAAGAGGATCTAACCACAAGAAGAGGCCTCAGGTCCTGGCTAGGAGTCCTTAACTATGCCAGGAATTATATTCCCAACCTGGGAAAGCTACTAGGACCCCTATACTCCAAAACGAGTCCAACGGGAGAAAAGAGGATGAATGCACAGGACTGGAAGCTGACAAGAAAAATCAAAGAGAAAATCAAGAACCTCCCTGACTTAGAAGTCCCTCCAGAAATATGCTACATCATACTTGAGGTAGACGGATGTATGGAAGGATGGGGCGGGATTTGTAAATGGAAGAAAATGAAGAATGACCCCAGGAGCACAGAAAAAATCTACGCATACGCAAGTGGAAAATTTAGCCCGATCAAATCCACAATTGACGCAGAAATCCATGTAGTCATGAAAACCTTGGAGGCCCTAAAGATTTATTTCCTGGATAAAAAGGAAATTCTCATCAGGACAGACTGCCAGGCAATCATAAGCTTTTTCAACAAAACGGCCCAAAACAAACCCTCAAGGGTCAGATGGATGGCCTTTGTTGACTATATTACTGGAAGCGGCCCAGAAATCCAATTTGAACACATTGAAGGGAGTTGCAATGTTCTTGCTGATTCTTTATCCCGTCTAATAAATATCTGTGTCCATACAGAATGGCCGGACGAACAACTGCTGCTAATCACAGGAGCAGCCCAAGAAGTCCAGGAAAGGCCCAACCCAAAAGCCCAAGCCTACCTGGCACAGATGATCAACAAGATGACCTCGTGGACCAATACAGGAAGGAGATCTCACACCTCCGAGAAAGCTATGCATCATTCGGCGGAGAAGAATCCACGAGAAGACTCCACCAAATCCAAAAGGAAGCCGCCAGACAAGCATGTAGAGCCCTGCAACAATACAGGGACATCCATTTGCTTAAACTAGAAGAATACCGGTGGCAGGGAGGTGGTAGAGACAGCTGGCACAGGGAGTGGCTGCCAGCCGTTACGCAGCAACAAAGCCAACTGGAAAGTGCCCTAGCACTAACTAGGGACACCGCCCAAAGGACACCCAGCTTCAGCATCTAGGGACAAGGCGGAGCCCCACCATGCTGAAACCACTTTGAGTTGAGCCTCGGGGAGCCACTCAAAGAACAATAATGAAGAAGGAATCCCACTTTCTAGTACCCCGGTTTTATAAAAAGATGGGCGCCCCCAGTTTTGCGCCCACGGTTTTTGAACTTTGAGTTGAGCCTCGGGGAGCCACTCAGAGGACAATAATGAAAAGAACCTGGTTTTGGGTTCCCCCCCCGATTTTCGAAAAAGATGGGCGCCCCTGTTTTGTGCCCATGGTATTAGTCCCCTTAGTTCGCCTTATATAAGGCCCCCTTTGCTCTTGCAGAGCAGTCAGTCGACCACTGAAGCTCTACTTGAGTGCTGTTTATAACCTGCAACTATTTGTAAGCATGTTTTTCATCTAGCAAATTTTCAAGTCTTGTTCTGCAAACTTTAAGGTTTGATTCTTGAGCTCATACAGTGTTCTTATCTTTCTTTCCTTTACTCTGCATCATTTTCCGCAGTTCATTTCCGTATATATAGCGTTCTTAAGCTATTCTTGTTTGTTATTTCCTCCTTCCCCTCATCGCTCCCCTTCCTAGCTATTCTTGTTTGTTACCCCCTTCTAGTATCAGAGCCAGGCTATCTGCTTAAGCTTTATGATACTAGACCACTGGAAAGTTGACGAGTGAAAGGTACTATTGCTGATAACTAATTCACATTTAGAGGACTGAAACCTCCAGGCTCTAACGGAAGAATAGCTTTACTTTTCTTGAACAAAGTGCAAAGATTGCTAATAGACGTAAGGTGCCAAGGGCAAGGAGGCCAATAGAGCACTGAAAAGGTGAAGCAATTGAGCACTGAGAACGAGGAAGTAAAGTTAGGATTCCCGCCAGCCCAGAGCTGAATGTTCGAAAGATGGGAAGAAGCTATACATCAATGGTACACGAACTCACACACTTCTAAGCTAGAGTATCTTGACTTAGCAGAACTCACAAATCCATCTATGAAAGATTTAGCCCACAATATCACCGTAGTATATGATAGAATTTGTTTATCAAGCAGGGTAAATCTGAAAAATTTTAAGGCACTCTTAGAGAAAAGCCAAGAGCTGGAAAAAGAGGTCAAAAGACTCAAAACTGCTGTCAGGACTTTAACCACATTATTCTCAGAAAATCAACCCCTGACAAAACAGGAAGTTCGAAACCTGGTCGAAGAAATAGCCAGGCAACCTAAACTGGTGGAAGAAGAAGCACTGAAACTGACTCAGAACCTTGACCAGAAACTGAACAGGGTAGAACAACTCTTGTCCAAAATTGAATTGCAAATCTTTGGATGAGCTACCTGTTCTCTAAAAATACAGAATCTTATAAAGAAGCTCTCAGAGCCACTGAAAATATTGACGCACCATCATTGGGTTTCCTAAAGACAACTGGCTACCCAGGAACACTAAGCCATCAGGCTGCCGTCATAAAGCAACATAACACACAGCTACAATTGCTAGTGCAAATTGCTGAAGACATCAAAGGGATACGGGCTGAATTACAAACTATCAGGGAACAAGGACAAATCAAGACAAGTACATCCCACGGTATTCCTGAAGATCTTATCACCAAACTCTCGAACCTCAGTTTGGGACCTACAGAGAAACCAAAGGAACCCAAGGGAAAAATCCTTGTATTTCGGGATCCCCTCCAAATCCTCAAGGAAGTACAAAAATGACCACCAGAACCCAAGAGGTGGCATCTACATCTGCCCCCCTAGTCGAAGACCAAATCAGAAGTTATCGACGGGGCCAAAGAAGGATGTTCAATGCACGCTAAGCCGTGAGGCATGTAGGCCAGAGAATTCTCGGAAACTCCAGTACGAGGAACATCCTTGAGCAACAAATCGACCCTCAAACACAACTCACACTATCCATGAGGGAAAGAGCAGCTATAGCACCTGCTGAAGTGCTATACCGATCAAGAAGAGACGACACCCATCATAGGGTATACATCCACAGATCGGAAGAGTCCATGTTGGTCACCAACAATCAGGAAGATAGAACTTTCATCCAGGAGGAAAGTTTTGACCAACTCCGAAGGAGCTGTATGCAATACATACATTTGGGTATCCTACAAGTCAGGATACAAACACTCCACAGACAAGAAGGGACACTGGCCTTATTGGTGTTCCGTGACAACAGATGGAACGATGATAGGTCCATCATCGCCACCATGGAGGTGGACCTAACTAAAGGAAGCTAGCTCGTCTATGTGGTCCCAGACACTATAATGACTATAGGCGACTTTTTCCGGAATATCCAACTCTCCATCCTTACAAGAGGATACGACACATGGCAAAATGGAGAGGCAAATCTGCTCATTACGCGAGGAATGGTGGGGCGACTTTCAAACACCTCAAATGTGCTAGCGAGAAGAGATGTGCTGGCGAGATGTGCTGGCGATGTGCTGGCGATGTGAAGACTTTCAAACACTTTCAAACACCTCGAAGGATAAGACTTTCAAACACTTTCAAACACCTATAATAAGAAGAGATGTGCTGGCGAGCGCGAAAAGAAGTAATCAATCAAATAGATGTGTTGGCGAGCGAACAAAGGAAATCAAGAAAATCCATAGGGGTGTGCCATGCGACGACCTTTCGCCCGAGAAGACAGAGTTGCTGGACCATTGCGAAGACAGAGTGCTTGTGCCATAACACAGAATGATGGGTCCGATGATAGCTCTTAGATTCGAATGATTGGGCACATCGTTTTGCTCACCGAATGGTTCGATGGTAGCTCTGATGGTTCTTGTTCTAATGGTAGCTATAAGAAGAATTGGTCCCATGGTAGCTCTCTGTTGGGTATGCTCGTTTCTCACTTGGTATGTTTATGGTGTGTTTGTGTCTCGCGTCGGCAGGTGTGTTTGTTTCTTTTCTCTGTGTGCGGGTGTGTTGAGCAATGTAGCCCTTCTTTCGTTTGTTTCAACCAATGCATGAATGAATTACCGAGCAAAGACTGATGCACAACCCTCCCGTGCGTTATTAAAGAATGAGGTACGCTGTTGAGATTTGATTCATAGTTATCTATCTAGATAGTTATCATGATTTAGTGGTTATAGGATATTTCAATAACCACCTAAATCATGATTTATTAGTTATAGGGTGGTTTCAAAAACTACGTCAATCTGGTAGTTATAGAGTGGTTGTCACTAGGTCCTATAAATAGGACCATAGTTCATGAAGCAAGGATATAGAGAGTGTGTGCACTTGGAAATACCTTGTAAGTATTCCTGTGAATCCTCCTGTTTTTAATACTACATCGTTTTTCTTGAATCAAAAGGATTCTTTTACTTTCATCGTAGTATTCTGTTTTTTCCTTGCTCCTCAATCCCTAACATTTGCTACCCGGAGGCTGCTCTTTTTTGTGGATTCTTCTCTTAGTGGCTCGTTCAGTCACTGTCACATCCCCGCCCGCGCCTTCTATCTATTACTGGGCGATGCTGCTCAAAGAAAGAGTTTGCCCGGGAACCGAACGAATGAACAATGAATTGGATACCTACGTTGCCAGGGACGGAACGGGACCTACCTTCGTTTCATGGGTGAATGAGCGGTTCCACTACAAGAACGAGTGCTTTTACTTTAATAATGAGTCTCTTTTTGCCGATGTCCAATGACCCACGGGAGCATATCTTTCCGCTCACACAGAATGAATGGGGCTAAGAAAAGACTATGTGGTGTTTGCTTAAGGAATGCAAAGTGTCTGGCCAAAGAAATGAGAGTAGCAAATCAAGATGCGAATCGAGCTGAAACACACTTTGGAACCAATGACGATTCTTCCATAAACTCATGTGGAAGCCGATGATTCTCTTACTGAGCTTCGGAATCTATTATGGTATATTAATGACTATTATGATATTACTATGACTGAGCTTCTTCTATGACTGAGCTTTGGACTCGATTATGATATATTCACTTACTTATTACTGAACTTTGCGACGCACCAACGAACAATGACATGAATGACCATACCATAATACCATACCATCCATTTTTTTTTTATAAGTAAAAGTAACTTGATTTTGTGTAAAGTTACTACAAATAGACGAAGCTAGGTAACTCGTAGAGTACTCATGCGGTAGTTATGACTACACATGCTGTAGACTATAACTCTTAACTGTGGCCAACAAATAAAATGTAAAGTCCAGATATGCCAAGATTTCCTGTGGGTATAGCTTTTCATGCCCAAGGTCTTTAAGCTAATAGCAAAATTGAATTTGATAAAAATATCTTTTTCTCTTCGTGTAAAGTGCTCCATTTTGAGATCGTTCTTGCTTTTGAAAGGATGAGTTCAACACCGAACGGATGAGTTCAAGTCGTCTTGCTTTTGAAAGAAGCCTATTTTTCCAGGAGAAAATTCTGTTCTTTATTTTTTCCAGGATAGGCTGACAATAGGTTTTGTGAATGCCAGTGGATATGAGTGGGAGACCCAGATATGTAACTGGCAGATTTCTCTCACTAACCCCTAGGGTATGTGCAATAACGTCTTTGTCCTTAATGCAAGGGCTCATGTAGATTGTACTTTTCGCATGATTTAACTGAAGGCCAGAAACTATACCAAAATCATTCAGAATAGTACCATACCATCCATACACGGTTAGAAAAGGAAAAAGCATTCTTCTTATTAGCCCCCAGGAATCATTATTGTAAGTCAAAAGAATTCTGCTTAAGTCAGCTGCCAATACCTAGGACTGTTGCCTGGCCTGTGGACCATCGTTGTTCGCTGCCCCGGGACTGTTGCCCGGCCTGTGGACCATCGTTGCTCACTGCCCCAGGACGATTCTCTTGATTCCCAGTGCCATTCTTTCCTGTATAGTAGTGAGAGCCTTTTAGAGTAGTGGTTACAGTCCATAATAGCTGTAGGTTTGTTCGAATATTGAGAAAAGCAAGAGTCACTCCCGATGCTATTAATACAAAATATGGTAGGGTAGGTATCAACTGGGACTATAGAATCGAATGCAAGTCCAGAGGGCATTGTTTCAGAGTTCGAGTGACAAGTTGGTAGGCTCACTTCTTTGTTTAGGCCCTGCGTTGCGGTCTGCTACTTATGAGTTCGGCCCTTCCCTTGCTCACCCAGCTTTTTAGGTTAATTATGCCCTCACACACTCCAGAATCATTCTTCTATTTCTACACTCCCATCAGTCCGCTACTGGATGCGATAGATCCATACCACTACTTCTTTGTCTTATAGGCTCTGTTCGAAAGCTTGTCTCTTTGTTTTACTTACTATAGCTTGTTTCTTTTGCTGCTTAGTCTAATTCTTACTTCCCACTATCTTACTCTGAGTGGAAACACAAAAGGATATCACTTTTCCCTTTATGGTTTTCCTAATATCGGGGAGGGTAAAAATGCAGAATGGATTTCGAAAGAAAACGATAGAACAGTTGTTCAGATAGAAAATGTCACAGGAGACAAGGAATGAATTCTTGATAAAACTTTGATAAAATGAAAAATAGCTCACCACCCAGTTTAAAATCAAAAGGGATACAGAAAGATCACCACCCTAATGACAATAAACAAGGATACAGAACTGAAAGCAAAAGACTCACCACTCAAGGATGCATCCAAGAGATACAGAGTTCAAAAGAGCACTTCAAGAGAGCTTCTCCAATATTCTCAGTTTTCTAAAGACCCTTTCAAAGTCCTAAACATGAAAATAAATACTAGTGCATGAAACAACCCTTCATGCATAGGGAATTTCGAAATTAAGTCCTTTACAGCTGCCAACCACCTCCTTTAATCGAAATTAAGTCCTTCACAACTGCCAACCACCTCCTTTAATGTATTCCTTAGCTATGAAGAAAAGTACTATGAGACAGCTTTACTTTTGTGCAGGGAATATGCTGATGAGCTGTCTTATTTGAGTTGACTGAGTTGAAGATTATGGGGCAATATTGTTGGCTAAAAAAAAATCATATTATCAGCATCGTCCATATGAACAGATTGTAGCAAATTAGACACTCCCGTGTCAATCTCTCCTGGTTGAAAAAGACTTGTCCTCAAGTCCTTGTTTGTTTCGTCAATAAGATTATGAAAAGGACTTAAATCAGCTACATTAAATGTTGGGGATACTCCGTAATCTTTAGGTAGCTCAATCTCATAAGCATTTTTGCCAATTCTCTTAAGCACCTTGAATGGACCATCAGCCTTTGGTTTCAGTTTTCCAAATTTGCCCGGTGGAAACCTCTCTTTCCTTAGATGAATCCAGACCAAATCATCTGCATTAAACTCCACATGTTTTTTGTGTTTGTTGGCAGCTTGCATGTACCTCTCATTTTGCTTCTCAATGGTTGCTTTCACACCCTCATGCAGCTTCTTTATCTGTTTAGCTCTTTCATCAGCATCTCCACTAAATTGCTTTGTTGTAGAATGAGGGATTAAGTCCAAAGGACCAGCCGGATTAGCACCATAAACTACCTCAAAAGGACTCTTACCAATACTATGATGCATAGAACGATTATAGGCAAATTCAATTTGTGGAAGAATGAGATCCCATTGCTTAATATTCTTGCCAACATAGCTTCTAAACAAATTTTCCAAGCTTCTGTTTGTTACCTCAGTTTGCCCATCGGTTTATGGATGGTGCGAGCTGCTGAAATTCAAAGAAGTACCCAGCTTCCTCCAAAGAGTTCTCCAAAAATGACTTACAAATTTTGAATCTCGATCAGAAATCATAGTTCTTGGAATACCATGCAATTTAACAATCTCCTTAAAATATAAATCAGCAATATGCGATGCATCATTTGATTTATTGCATGGAATAAAGTCAGACATTTTTGAAAATCTATCAACAACAACCATGATAGAATCCTTGTTACTTTGAGTTCTTGGCAGTCCCAAAACGAAATCAAGACTCACATCCTCCCATGGAGCATTTGGCACTGGCAATGGAGTGTACAAACCAGAATTTTGACTTCTTGTTTTTGCTAAATGACATAATCGGCATCGCTTCACATGTCTATCCACATCTCTGAACATTTTAGGCCAGTAGAAATTTGATTGAACAAGAGCTAGAGTCTTGTCCCTACCGAAATGTCCTCCCAAAACCCCACCATGAGCTTCAGCTAGAATTACTTGTCTCAAAGAACAAGATGGAACACACAAAACATTAGCTCGAAAAAGAAAACCATCAAAGATAAAAAATTGTTGAAAGGAACCTGATTTACAATTCTGCCATATTGAGCCAAAATCCACATCATTCTCATAGAGATCTTTGAATGTTTCAAATCCAACCACTTTGACTTACATTGCTGATAATAAAGAATATTTTCTGCTCAATGCATCAGCAACTACATTTTGAACACCAGATTTGTGCTTGATTGTAAAGTTGTAAGATTGTAAAAACTCCACCCAAGCTGCATGCCTCTTGTTTAGTTTGTGTTGGTGATTAATGAACTTTAATGCCTCATGATCAGAATATAGAACAAATTGCTTGGCAAGAAGATATTGACTCCAATGAGACAAAGCTCGATAAATCGCATAAAACTCCTTATCATAAGTAGAGTATTTCTTTCTTGTATCATTCAGCTTTTCACTAAAAAACGCAATGGGCTTTCCGTCTTGACTCAAAATAGCACCAATTCCCATATTAGATGCATCACATTCAACTTCAAACACATTGTCAAAATTTGGTAGAACTAAGATAGGAGCTTCGGTCACCTTTCTTTTTAAAAGCTTAAAAGCATCATTAGCTTTACTAGTCCATTTGAATTTATCACATTTCAGACATTCGGTGATTGGAGCGACAATAGAGCTGAAACCCTTGATAAATCTTCTATAAAACGAAGTTAAGCCATGGAAACTCCTCACATCATGCAATGAAGTAGGTGTCAGCCAATTGAGAATAGCCTCTACCTTACTTTGATCCATCATGATTCCGTCTTTTGAAACAACATACCCCAAAAACACCACACTAGAAGTAAAGAAATCACACTTCTTTAGATTAGCATAAAGCTTTTGCTACCTCAAAATAAGAAAGATCTCTTTCAGATGATTCATATGCTCCTCTTTGCTCTTGCTGTACACCAATATATCATCAAAATAAACTACAACAAATATTCCAATGCATGGCTTAAGTATGTGATTCATAAATCTCATGAAGGTGCTCGGAGCATTAGATAGCCCAAATGGCATAACCAACCATTCATATAAGTCTTCTCTAGTTTTAAATGTTGTTTTCCACTCATCTCCGGGCCTCATTCTTTTTTGGTGATAGCCACTCCTCAAATCAATTTTAGAGAAAATATAAGCACCACACAATTGATCAAGCAAATCATCTAACCTTGGAATAGGAAAGCGATAGTCCACTGTGATTTTGTTGATGGTGCGACTGTCCACGCACATTCTCCAAGAACCATCCTTCTTAGGCACCAACAAGGATGGAACCGCACAAGGACTCATGCTCTCCTGAATTAACCCTTTTTTCACCAATTCATCAACTTGCCTTTGAAGTTCTTCATGCTCCTTGGGACTCATTCTATATGTTGCCTTATTAGGTAGAACAGCCCCTGGAATGAGATCAATGTGATGTTGGATGTCTCTCAAGGGTGGAAGGTCATGTGGAATCTCTTCTGGTATAACATCTTCAAATTCTTCCAGGATTTGTTTCATGATTGCTGGTGTCTCCTTGTGTTGTTCATTTTCCTCTACTACTACTAGAGCCATAATTTGACCACCTTTGTCTAATTCACCTTTGCATTCACCATAGGACATAAAAGCACTAACTTTCTTCTTTGGTGCACTGATTTCGGATGGTTGTAATGGAGCTAAGATAATCTTCTTTTCATTCACCTTAAAAGAATAAGTATGTTTGTAGCCGTCATACAACACCCTTCTATCATAATGCCAAGGTCTTCCCAACAACAAATGACAAGCATCCATAGGAGCAACATCACACCATACTTCATCTTTATAATACTTACCAATAGAAAATAAAACTAAACATCTTTTAGTTACATTGATGTCATTTCCTTTCTATAGCCAACATAACTGGTATGGATGTGGATGAGGGATGGTGTCCAACTTTAGCTTTTGCACCATCTCCAAAGATACTACATTCTCAAAGCTGCCACTGTCGATGATCACCAAGCACACCTTGCCAAGAGAAATGCATTTAGTGTGAAACACATTTTTTCTCACCCAACTTTCATCGTCGGCCACATAGGACACTTGTAAACTACGTTACAATACAATAGACAAACCATGATCAGCATAAGTAATTTCTTCCTCATCATCATCGTATTTTGGTTCGTCCTCAGCTTCATCCTCTCCTCCATCACTATGATCTTCACAAAGTTACAATCCTCCTATTTGGACAATCTGAAGCAATATGCCCAAAACCATGACATTTGAAGCATTTTCGGCCACTTGGGGTAGAAGAATTAGGTGTTTTTTTGTTGCCAACAGATTCTTCACCCTTTTCTTGTACCTTTGTTATCACCTTGCTTTGGACAGTAGGCTTGGAACTTCCTACTCTTGTATAGTCTTCTTTTGAGCCGTACCAAACACTCTTTTCAAACTTCTGTTGCTTTTCAACTTTTAATGCCAGCTTGCTCACATCATTTAAAGACCAATATTGCTGTAGTTGAACAACTTTAGCAATCTCATAGTTCAGACCTCCTAGGTATCTTGCGATTGTCTGCTCTTCCGGTTCCACAAGCTCTCCTTTCAATATCAAATTATCGAATTCTGCAGTGTACTCCTCCACACTAAGATCTTTTTGCTTGAAATCATGTATTTTGAGAAAGATCTCTTGCCTATAATTATGAGGTAAATATTTTCTCTTCAGCTCCCTTTTCATTTTCTCCCATGTAACAATCTTTACTCTTCCCCTCACGTTCTCTTTGTTTCTTCAGATTTTCCCACCAAAAAGATACATTCCGTCTAAGTTTGAGTGCCACAAGTTTGACCTTCTTTTGTTCTGGTGGTTCATGAAAATCAAAAATTCTTTATACTGTATTAAGCCAATCGATAAAATCATCAATATTTATTTTACCTTCAAATTCTGGAATATCTAATCTGGGGTTATATTTATTCTGCCACTCGTCTTAGACTTCATTTCTTCTCTGACATCTTCTCGACTCCCTTGGAAGATGAGGTATATCATCATCAGAAGTTAACTCTCGAACGTCATTTTCATGCTGGTTGTGTCTACTTTGAAGTTCGTCGATTATTTCATTTTTTTTCTTGTAGACTACGCAGCAATTTTCGTAGCTGCAGTCTCAACGACTCAGCGTCATCTTCATGGTCACTACCTTCACCAACTACATCTTTTCCATTCCACCTTGCCATGATCTCTAGCCTTTAGCTCTTATACCAAACTGATACCGGGGAGGGTAAAAATGTGTTAGGACTCTAGTTAGGAGAGTCCTAATTGATAGGGGCAATCATGTAAAACCTACCTAAGCCGACCCTTATTAAAGAGGTGAAGAGGCCGGCTAGGGTTTGAAGGTTATTTCTTAAAGAAGAATTAGGAGTTGTAAAGGAATAGATGAATCTTTTCTGTAGCCTTTGAGCAGCAACTTGGAGGAAGGAACCCCTATAGAGTTCCAGGAGGCCGATCCCCTAAAGAGATCAACCCCAAGCTTAGAATCTGCAAGGGTTCTAACACTTGGTATCAGAGCCGCGTTCTTGGCATCTCGCTGCCCTTTCCATAGCCATCCATCTTCCCTCCATAGTCGCCCAAAGCAATTCCCACAATTGCTTAAAAGATCATCATCAAATCCCGCCGTCATCTCCACCACCGCAGATCATCTTTTGATCTCCCCGTGAATTGCAACAGGTTCTGGTTTCCTACCTTACTGCTGCTGCAATTTAGTTATCTTTATTCAAAAATCCAAAAAAAAATTATTCCTATATTGCTGCATAAACTTTTCGTCGCAAAGTTTTCATCTCTACGACGAAAGATACATTGGAGAATTCTAACCGCATAACACAGTCTATTTGATCTTGCTACTGCATTTTTTCTATCCAAATCTCTACGAAATTTTTATGACAGATTTGATACTTCCTAACAGTATATTTCCCTTTGGTTTTATCAAAAAATTCTCAATATAAACCATTGATCTTTTACATCTAATTTGCTGTACTTGAAAATCTGCACTGTAAAATTTCAGCCGCACAACACAGTTTGTTTGATCTTGCTACTGCTTTTTTCCATTCCAAATCTCTACGAAATTTTATGATAGCTTTGACACATCCTAATAGCAGATTTCCCCTTGGTTTTGTCAAAAAAATTCTTAATATAAACCATTGATCTTTTACTTCTAATCTGTTATACTTAAAAATTTGCATTATAAAATTTCAGCCGCATAGCATAGTTTGTTTGATCTTGCTACTACGTTTTTTCTGTCCAAATCTCTATGAAATTTTTATGATAGATTTGATACTTCCTAATAGAGGTTTTCTTTTTGGTTTTATCAAAAAATTCTCAATATAAACCATTGATCTTTTACGTCTAATCTGTTATACTTAAAAATTTGCATTATAAAATTTCAGCCGCATAGCATAGTTTGTTTGATCTTGCTACTGCTTTTTTCCATTCCAAATCTCTACGAAATTTTTATGATAGATTTGATACTTCCTAATAGAGGTTTTCTTTTTGGTTTTATCAAAAAATTCTCAATATAAACCATTGATCTTTTACGTCTAATCTGTTATACTTAAAAATTTGCATTATAAAATTTCAGCCGCATAGCATAGTTTGTTTGATCTTGCTACTGCTTTTTTCCATTCCAAATCTCTACGAAATTTTTATGATAGATTTGATACTTCCTAATAGAGGTTTTCTTTTTGGTTTTATCAAAAAATTCTCAATATAAACCATTGATCTTTTACGTCTAATCTGTTATACTTAAAAATTTGCATTATAAAATTTCAGCCGCATAGCATAGTTTGTTTGATCTTGCTACTGCTTTTTTCCATTCCAAATCTCTACGAAATTTTTATGATAGATTTGATACTTCCTAATAGAGGTTTTCTTTTTGGTTTTATCAAAAAATTCTCAATATAAACCATTGATCTTTTACGTCTAATCTGTTATACTTAAAAATTTGCATTATAAAATTTCAGCCGCATAGCATAGTTTGTTTGATCTTGCTACTACGTTTTTTCTGTCCAAATCTCTATGAAATTTTTATGATAGATTTGATACTTCCTAATAGAGGTTTTCTTTTTGGTTTTATCAAAAAATTCTCAATATAAACCATTGATCTTTTACGTCTAATCTGTTATACTTAAAAATTTGCATTATAAAATTTCAGCCGCAACCACTAGTCTTTTACGTCCAATCTGCTATACTTGAAAATCTGTGCTGCAGAAAATTTCAGCCACATATTGTGCCTTAACCGATCTATTTGTAATCTTTTTTGAACGAAATTTCTTCTACACTTTATAGATCATCTTGGCTTCCATCTAAGATTGATCTATTGAGGAATTCATCTCTCTAAAAACAATTTTGTGTTGCTGCAAATTTTCATCACAACCCGCTGAAATTTTTCGACGAGAATTCTGCTATCGCAACTTGCACCAATTTCTTTGCTCTTATACTGCCGAAATTTTCTTGATTAAATTGGACATACTTACTGTCACATACACTGAAATTTTGCTATCAATTCCCTCCTCAAATCTCTCAAGTTTTTTGTGGAAATTTTGTTGAGAAACCGTTGTTTCTTCAACGACAATTCTGCTCTTACAAGACAACACAATTCTGCAGCAAACTTCCACTGATTTCTATCAAACCTTTGCTGTCATCTACCACAAATCTAAACTTTCATCCACAGCCCTAAAACTCCACCAACTACACCCTCAAACTACACCCAAATTGCCACAAAACAAGCCTAAACCGCAGCCTACATCCACCAATCCACCAACCCTTTCGACCATCACTTCTCTCAACCTATACTTGCCTTTAACCCGACAACAAAGAGAGATCTAAACATCACAGATTTGGAGGCATATTCTATGGCATCTAGGGAGGCAATCAATGCTAAATTCAAAGCCTTGGAGGCGCGAATAGAGGATAAGATTCGGACTCTCTTTACCGAACTCAGTTTGGGCCGACCACTAAGCTCGAAGAAATCACATCAAGGAGAGAGCTCTAACCAATCGCACCAAGCCCAAAGAGATGACTTCCAAGAGAGGAGAGGTTCAATGACTGATCTCAACTATCCACGAATGAGGGTGGACTTTCCTAGATGGGAAGAAGGAGACCTGATTGGTTGGATCTCGCGCGCGGAGCGATATTTTCGGTATCATAAAACTGCGGATGCATCTACGGTAGAAATTGCAGCTATACATCTTGAAGGGGATGTCATACAATGGTTTTACTGGTTTAAATATACTCATGGAGTTCTCTTATGGCGACAGTTCAAAGAAGGACTATTGATCCGCTTCAGATAAACCGATTACAAGAACATTGACGAACAACTAGCAAAGATCCGACAAACCTCTACTATTCAGGAGTACCAAACAAGGTTTGAAAGGTTATCTAATCAAACTCGTGATTGGTCTCAAAAATAGCTATTGGGGACCTTTATTGAGGGCTTGAAGCCGGAGATCCGGGGAGAAGTTCAAGCACGACAACCGTACACGCTTATGGCAGCCATCTCTTTCGCACGACATCAAGAGGAGCGTTTGAACCATGAAGCTCAGAGGACTAGGATCGCTTCTCAACCTACAATGCAGAAGCCCTCAACCCCCCCTACTATCAACCGAGTCCCTGCACCAAAAATGATGACAAGAGAAGAGCTTCAGGAGCGATCTACGGAGGAGTTATGTTGGCACCGCGATGAGCCGTGGAGCCGCGAGCATCACTGTAGAAAAGAAAGACTTCTTATGATTAAACCAGTAGAAGAAGAGGTCATTGAACATCAAGAAGAGAGCCTTGATAATAAAGAAGAAAATGCAGAAGAAGAGCCACAACCGACCGAAGTTATGGTGCATGCACTAGCTGGCTACTCAAACCCGCAAACGATGAAAGTTGAAGGCCTTCTCAAACAACAATCGATCACTGTTCTCATCGACATGGGCATCACTAATAACTTTCTAGATAGTAAAGTTGCTATCCGGATGGCCTTACCTATTGAGTATTACAGCAGGTTTGACGTCAAGTTCACCGACGGACGGATTTTGAAGTGTGATCGTAGGCGCCTGCAAGAGAAACTATTACTGCAGGAACAAGAGATAATTGGAGATTTCTTCCTCCTCCCTCTTGATGATCATGAGGCTATGCTCAAAATTGAATGGTTGACAATATTAGGTAATGTTTTCTGGAATTTTATGAAACTAATTTTGAGATTTTACAGTAAAGGGAAACAGGTGATTCTACACGGGAAACATGGGGGCGACGTAATGACGATTTGCACACAAGAAATGGAGAAGGTTTTGCATAAAGTATGCAGCGGCTTTTTGGTACAACTTGAGCAGCAAACTAAGGGAGAGCCAATAGAATTTGAAGATCCAAACCTACTTCCTTTGCTTGCTGAATTTTCAGATATATTTGACGAACCGCGCAACCTACCTCTTGCCCGTCGGCATAATCATTGTATACCGACTCTTCTGGGCAAACCTCCTGCAAATACTTGGCTATATCAACATTCATATCTGCAGAAGGATGAAATAGAAAGGATTATAAAAGAGATGCCCGAAACAAGAGTTACTCGACCAAGTTGCAGCCCCTACTTTTCACTGGTGCTCTTTGTATGAAAGAAGGATGAAACATGGCGAATGTGGATTGATTACCGAGCCCTCAATGGCATAATCATCAAGGACAAATACCCTATTCTAATAGCAGATGAATTGTTAGATGAAAGAGAGCACAAGTCTTCACAAAGCTGGACCTTCGATCCGGGTATCATCAAATATGAGTGTGCAAAGAAGACATATCGAAAACCGCCTTTTGAAGACACAACGGCCACTACGAATTTTTGCTTTCGTCACCAGAAGGTGGAATATCTTGGGCATATCATATCAGAGGAAGGTGTGACAGTGGACCCCTCCAAAATTGGAGCAATGCAAAACTGGCTGACCTCGAGGAATATAAAATTGCTACATGGCTTTCTCGGTTTAATAGGCTACAATCGCAAGTTCATGAAAAACTATGGAAAGATCAGTGCACCACTTATTTCCTTACTGAAAAAAGATTTATTCCAATGGTTGGACAAAGCCTCCGCTGCCTTCGACAAACTTAAGGCAGCCATGACGACGACGCCAGTGCTAGCACTACTAGATTTCAGCCGACCCTTCATTATTGAGGTTAATGCATCTGGAGTCAGAATTGGAACCATTCTCATTCAAGTTGGTCGACCACTCGCATACACTAGCAAGGCATTATCTCCCTCCTATCAAAATATATCAACATATGATAAGGAGATGCTCGCCATTATGCGCGCAGCAACGAGGTGGAGACTCTACTTGATCGGTCGACGATTTCAAATTAAAACTGACCATAAAAGCCTCAAGTACTTTTTGGAGCAAAAGATATTATCCCCTGAGCAGCAAAAATGGGTAACAAAACTTCTTAGATTTGATTATGAAATAACTTACAAAAAGGGGAAAGAGAATGTTGTTGCAGATGCGCTTTCACAACTACCCGAGCAAGCTGAATTTTTGGTCATTTTACTTCCAACCAGTGACTTCCTTGAGGATATTAAGATGGAATGGCAGGATGATCTAGAGACTAGTAAGATCATAAAAAAAATTGAAAGAAGCATCAAGCTCCGTGGCTCATTACAATTGGGACTCAAAAGAATTACACTACAAAGGATGCATTGTGCTTATGACAAATTCTACTTGCATCTTCATGAGCAGATTTTGGACAAAGTTATTTCATATGCAGGGTACTAAATTGAAAAGGAGTATGCAATATCACCCACAAATTGACAGCCAGACGAAAGTTATAAATAGGTGCTTGGAGACAGCCCAAAGCCACCCACCAAATATGACTACTCAAGGAGAACTCCAGACCCAGCCAAGTGTCATTATTGATCAACGGATCGTGACTCAATGACGACGACCTACTACTGAAGTGCTAAAACAGTGGGTGAACCTACCAACAAAAGATGCCACTTGGGAGAACTATGACAACTTGAAGATCAAATTCCCAAAATTTATGAATCGTCAGCCTCGAGGACAAGGCTGATTTGAAGAGGGCGGGTCTGTTAGGACTCTAGTTAGGAGAGTCCTAATTGATAGGGGTAATCATGTAAAACCTACCTAAGCCGACCCTTATTAAAGAGATGAAGAGGCCGGCTAGGGTTTGAAGGTTATTTCTTAAAGAAGAATTAGGAGTTGTAAAGGAATAGATGAATCTTTTCTGCAGCCTTTGAGCAGCAACTTGGAGGAAGGAACCCCTATAGAGTTCCAGGAGGCCGATCCCCTAAAGAGATCAACCCCAAGCTTAGAATCTGCAAGGGTTCTAACAAAATGCAGAATGGATTTCGAAAGAAAACCGATAGAACAGTTGTTCAGATAGAAAATGTCACAGGAGACAAGGAATGAATTCTTGATAAAACTTTGTTAAAATGAAAAATAGCTCACCACCCAGTTTAAAATCAAAAGGGATACAGAAAGATCACTACCCTAATGACAATAAACAAGGATACAGAACTGAAAGCAAAAGACTCACCACTCAAGGATGCATCCAAGAGATATAGAGTTCAAAAGAGCACTTCAAGAGAGCTTCTCCAACATTCTCAGTTTTCTACAGACCCTTTCAAAGCCCTAAACATGAAAATAAATACTAGTGCATTAAACAACCCTTCATGCATAGGGAATTTCGAAATTAAGTCCTTTACAGCTGCCAACCACCTCCTTTAATCGAAATTAAGTCCTTCACAGCTGCCAACCACCTCCTTTAATGTATTCCTTAGCCATGAAGAAAAGTACTATGAGACAGCTTTACTTTTGTGCAGGGAATATACTGATGAGCTGTCTTATCTGAGTTGACTGAGTTGAAGATTATGGGGCAATATTGTTGGCTAAAAAAAAAATCATATTATCAGCATCGTCCATATGAACAGATTGTAGCAAATTAGACACTCCCGTGTCATTTCCGGAGCCATGGATCCATGCTAGCGGGAACAGCGTGCCGGGTTTTTCCATATTCTTTACCGATAAAGTCACCTGGGAGCTTGATGAGGGGCTAACTTTACAGAGTGCCGAGCATTGTTCGTCGTGCTAGTTCCGCTACTCCAGTTCCAATGGTAAACGAAACCTTCTCTCTCTTGCTTTCGGGCCTACGTCTCTCTTTCAAGGGTTATACTTTCAGTGGTTGGTCACTTCTGGCAAGGCAGTACTTTTACTCAGTGGATCTTGCTCTAGCCACTTTTGGCTTAAGGGAAGGTTTGTTTCTTTTCCTTTCTGTGAAGTTTTTGTTCCAGGTCTACTTCTTAGTCAATGGACTTCTAGTTTCAGTGAGGGGTGACTTTCAGTAAGATGTCAGCCTTTTACTTCTAGGTAAACCTAAGGAAGGAAGAGCTATAAGTCAAGATGGAAGTTGAGTTGCACCCCGAAGCGGAGAAGGAACCTAATCAATCCTATGTAGTGGGGCTGGAGATCGATAGCATTCGCATAGACTTTTTGTGATCAAAGAAAGTCCGTTTGTGGCGGTCCGGGGAAAGCAACAACAATGAATAGAGACACATACCAGCTTCTTTCCGAGATGCAGACCTTCCCTTACTCTCTACTTCACGGGCAAATCCCAGGACGACATCAAAAGAGCAGAGAATGTCCCGGCAAATGAAAGCGTCTCATGGTTCACATTTGATCGGTTCAAACCTGCTGCTTACAGAGCTGCTTGCTACCCACTTTGTCATTTTCTTAGAATACAATCGCCCTGCTGTGGCATGCCATGTTTACAGGAGCTTATCCTCTTCTGTCTTTCCGTCATCTCAACCTTGCACCTAAGCATCACATTCCTAGGGACAGAGACATCTGCACTCTAAGGCTATCATAGTACTGCTGCCGGTTACATCTAATTTACGACTGGGCAAGCTTCCACTTCAAAGTTACCTGATTTGGCACCATCAAAAGGAGTAGGAGCAGCAGCTGGGGAACCACCATAACCATCCATAAGAGTGAGAATAGCAGCAGAAGTCTACGTAGGAGCATGGACACTTGAAAAAGATTCAATCGATCCTGCCTCTTGTAACAAAGAACTAGGCAAGCCGGGACCATCCATACCTCTAAGCCCGAGCCTGTGAACCAAGTCCCCGGAAAGCCAGGCAAGGAAGTGCTAGTACCTACGTACCCAGGAATTTTGGAAGCAATAAAAGGAGGACTTCATAGCCAGCTCAGTAAGAGCAGCCGGGTAAGTAAGAGCCTTTCGCCGGGTCCATTTTCAAAAAGGTACTTTTACTGGGGGAGTGGACTCCAAGGGAGTGTTCCTGCTACGATAGACTATGCTCACTCTGTAGCTGCAAACTCCGCTGACGATACCCCCGAGCCCCACCATCACCAGAGAAGGCTAAAGCTACAGTAAATCAATCCGCTGCCTTAGCAGACCCTGATGACGATCACTTTGATGCTAAACCTGACATTAGGCTATAGTAGCCAACACAAAAAAATGGATTCTTCTTTGTATGGAGTGAACACTACTAGCCCATTGGGGGAACTCACGTAGAAGCCGAGTCAAGTAAAGAAACGAGTCCTAGGAATGCCACTGCCTGCGGATCAACATATTACCAATTGTTTGCTTCCTAATGTGGAAAGCGCCTAACCCGCTTCAGCAGAGTTCAATGATCTCCGGGAGAGCGGAATAGATCCTATGAGCAATGAGTTACCTCGCTCGCCTAGGGGCACTTGTAGAATAAAGAGATACCAACTCCACGAACAAAGTCAAAGTAGTGAAAGATGAAGCTTCCAAAGCAAGCGTTTGAGAGAGGATTCCATTAAGGTGACCGTAATCGCTAGCCCTAGGCCGAGTTAAGAAAGTATTCCTGGAAGGGTAGTTCTACAGCTAATATACCTAATACTGACCTACTTACCCGAGGCTAGTAATAGAATGAAACAAGTAATTCCACAAGCCCAGCAGAGCCAGCAGTATTAATAATAGGTGCTGTGGTTTTCATCAATTATCTCACATAAGGTAAGTTGGATATATATTCTTTAGGGCCATAAGTCGAGTTCAGAGTCGATTCCTTAATGACAGTAGAGTGAGGAGTGCTATGCTATTTTCAGTGGCTCTTAAGAGGAGTTAGGTTCATCTATTCTATCATTGGTCAATAAAGTTAGGTTCCACTATTCTATCATAGGTAACACAAATAATATGATTTTCTGAAAGTTGAGAAAAGAAGCTCAAGGCAAGAATCAAGTACTTGAGTGTTGGGTTCGACTGCTGATATAAGTGATTCAAGTCAAAAGTTTTGAAGCAAAAAGGGAAGCTGTCATATAACCATCATCTTAAGCAATATGTCCCTAAGCTTTTATATCCAATATATATTGATTGTGTGATTAGTTTGTTATGTAAAGCAAGGGAACAAGCACCGAACCAGTATCTTTGAAACCACCAACAAGGGATAAGAAGGGAAGGGGTGAACTCAAAGCTCAGAGACACGCTACTACTACAGGACTGGCACTCTAAGACTAGGATTCCACTCACACTGGCAATTTCGCTTCATCTGAGGGTTCTGTCGCTCAAATCAAATCATCTCTATCCTTTGCATATAGATATAAGGAATTTGGGAGCCCCTTCTTGTTAGCACACTTAGTGTTGTAGTTGGGACTGGTCATACTTAACGCTTCAGCTACCCAATTGATTCTTTCTTGCTCACTTGAGACAAAACTAGCACTAGGCGAACTTCGATTACACTCATTCAGAACAAGTATTCAGTACAAGGCGGGACAGGACAATCAGTGATGTGACCATTACCAACAATAGTCTATTAATTCGTTCCACTACAAGGTTAGTTTGCAGTAAACCCACCAGTGTTTGTTGGCGCCGGGAGAGACAGAGAATTAGCATAATAAGCAAGATCCGGATTAGAAGATGGGAAGTCAACCAGAGAAAGATCTTAATCCAATCGAAAATAAGCAGTAAGTAGGTCGTGGACCAAAAAGATGTCGTGTGCCAAGCATCAAGGAAAGTGGTTTCATTCTTTCTTTGTCGCGGGAGTTAATGGAAAGTCCGGAGTTAGGTTACATTCATCTACTGTGAGGAGTGCTAGGTTCAATTCTTAACTAACTTCAATCCGCGGTGGGGGAATCATAATACTCAAGTCCAGGCTATGAAGCGAGGTCTACTTCCGTTAAGTCTCTTTCCGTTCTAGTGGAATCGACAAGTTCAGAAGCGAGTTCAGAATCAGTTTCAAGAGAATAAGCGGAGCAGTTTCAGAAGCCCCCAATGCGGTAAGAGAATCGGCTAGAGCAGGATCAGAGGCTAATTCATCTTCAGCAGTCAGTTTCAAGGTCAGCTTCAATCGGTTATTCAAGTCGTGTTCGGGTGCAAGTACCGTTGACAGTTCAGTTACATACTCTCAATAAGATCTACCTATTACTGCTGATGCTGACTATAAATAAGATCTAAGTGCACTTAATCTATAAGAAAAGAAAGCAACAAAGCACACTGCAACAACTAATCAGTACCAAAACACAGCACTTAACGTTCTGAATTGAGTGCACAACTCATAGATAGCAGAAAGTCACAACACACACGGCTTCCCTTTCTTTTTCATCTGACTGTCTTGGAACAAGTCAAGTTGGAGTGGTCGGGAGCTCGCACAGCTTCCTTCTACTCTCCCTTCTTTTACGGCACAGTGAACCCCTGCAGAATCAATTTCAAGGGCATCTCTTACTTAGGGACTGAATTCCCAATGGATTTCTTCTATATGGGACATCTCTTGTTAGGATCAAGAGCACTAAGAGGGGGGTGGGTGAATTAGTGCAGCGGAAAACTTTCGACGATTTAAAATGACGTTCGTATGATAAGAACGATTTCAGTATGAAAGTCGAATCGGAAATTGCTTTAACTTAAGATTAAGTAAAGTGCAGTTAAAGTAAAGCTATGGAAGTAGTTGCAATTAAGATAGAGAACAGAATGTAAATGCAAACCAAGGTTTAGAGTGGTTCGGTCAATCTTGACCTACATCCACTTTTGGCTTTCCTCGTCCGATGAGGTCACCAATGTCCACTAGAGGCCTTCCTTCAATAGGCGAAGGCCAACCACCCTTTTACAGTTTCACTCCTTTTGACGGGCTTAGGAGACAACCCTTACAAATTTTTCACTCCTCTCTTGAATGATCAAAACTTCGAAGAAAAGAGGGAGAAGAACTTCTAGCCTTTTACAACACTTTTAAGCTCTCAAAATCTCAGAATAAATGCTAAGTTTCGGTGCCCTTTCATACATGAAAGGGTGGGGTTTATATAGGCCCCAAACTGATTTGAATTTGGAGCTCAAAAATGTCAATTCCCATGTTTTCGGGGTCC